>JAJHUR010138123.1:0-12335 GCA_027495735.1 Lutjanus campechanus
AAAAAAAAAGGGAAAGAGTCTGTTGTTTCAAGCGTGTGTTTATAGTGCCACTGCAATCTTGGTTTCCAAATACCGTACAGTAAATGCGCAGCCTTGCAGATCAACCTTGTAATATAGACGCTGAGCTGGAGACTCCCTGTCAGCATCATGTGTTATAAATAAAATTTCCCCTCCTTATAAGAGCACTGCCTCCTGTCTTTTCCTTGTCACCCGCTGATTCCTGCAAGCGATGCATTTCCTCACACTTGTTTTATTTTTAAAGTGCTAATGTGGTTATTTGGACCAGAAATAATCTCTGTCACTCAGGAAACTTTGTTAAATTTTAGTTTAGTTTTAGTTTTTTATTAGTACACAGTTTCTTTTGGTGAGGCACCATCAATAACTTGTGATACATTCAGGATATGTAGGATTTTGGGGGGGAGGGCGTCCTTACTTTGCCTGGAGCTGACAACTATCAAATAAAACTATAAACTCTATATACAGTGGGGATGCACCAGAATCCAAATACACCATATGGGAGAGCACAAACAATGTAATGGAAATAGATATTTCTTTTATGTGAAGTTGCTCATTATTAAAACTGAGCTCCAGGATTACTCTGACATGCATAAAAAAGGTTGCATCTACTGATTTCAAGTAGATTATTATTCCCTTCAAATGAAGAATATTTTATATACTTATATATCTTCACTTTAGAGTTTCTATTCCCAATGCAAAAGAGAATCTTTTAATTTATAAAAGATTTTTTTTCGGTGTCTCATTTTTCAATATCCCCCAGTTAAAGCAGTGGTAGTGGGCTTCAGATTATTCATAAAATTTAACAAAAACTAAAAAGATAGAGAGAGCGATAGATGAAAAGCACGGTATGAAGATGTGGGAATACATTTCATAATTAATTATATGCTAATATTAAATCACAACAGTCGCATTGTCAGTGAATATTAGGTTAGAAAATAAACCTTTGCCTAATTTCATGTGACTGGTCTGCTATAAACCCACTTCTAGTCCTCTATACGAATTCAGATGCAGTATTCTGAGCATTAAACTATTTTCTTATGAGGATGTCATGACGACCCCTTAATTTTGTCAATGTGGCAAGAAGATTCCTACAATCTATAACGTGGACATAATCATTGCATGACATTAATACACAAAACACACATTTGTAATAAACATGCTTTCATTCAATAGATGTTATATCCTCAAACCTGAAATCACAGATCTCAGAAACATCCTCTAGGTGCACGCACAATAATCATTCCAACCAACTATACAATAGACTATAAAAACAGCGCACATAATTATTAAACGTGTGGACATTGTTGATATGAGAGAGACATACACTGGAAAAACGCTGTATTGTTTTTATTGGCTGTAATAACCACACAAAAAATGAAGCAGGGGCACAATCTAAAGAGTATTGTAACTGCAAACAATAGAATTTTTTAATGATGGTAAAATTTTATAAAAACAGTAACAGCAATTTGATCTTCTGCTGCACGTAGAGATTCCTTTAAAAATTGCAGAGTTTTGTGAGTTGTGTAGTTATGGGAACTCAATAAACTTTGTGAAACACTCTATTTGTCCACTCTTGTAAATTCAACAAACACCCGAATCCCAACTTCTGCTCTCTGTTTTCGTTAGGCAGCGCAGGAGAAATATGTTTTGGAGACGCCAACATGTTCTACTTTTGTTTTTAACCATCATATCATGCGTTACAGGTGCTGCAGCAACTATCAAATCAATCCACTGGCATGACTGACGTAGGGCAGCCGTGGGCCAGAGACAGCATTGAGGAATGGCCTCCCTGAATTCAGTTAGAGCTATTGATTGGCTTTATATTTATCAGGAAATATGCAAGGCCCTGCACAATTACATATTCAGCATATAAAAATAAAAACAATGTTAGGTTTCAAGTTTATTTAATGTAGTTTTTCCCTGGAACAACAATTTTACTGACAGTATATAGATCAATGCTTGCCTTCATGAGGTGAACATACAAACTGCATGTCAGTTGGATTATACAGTAAGAACACACCAGCTAAGCAGCACATAGCTCTTCTCAGGAGAAAACTGCAAGAAACCCCAGAGAATGCAATCAAGCACTGACAAGTTTATACTTTCACACAAGACAAGATAGTGAAACATGATTTACAGGCACATATAGAAGCACATATATGCCCTCAGAGGCATGCACTGCACACACGAGCAAGCTGGCATACATCTGATTAACACAAACTCCTTTATTGACAGATCCATGTCATTGTGGCAGTGTTCTCACTGAAGAATACAGCTTGTTCCTCATGTTTAAATGATCTCCGAAGTTCTGCATAAAAAGACAGCGTAATGTATTCCGGCAAACATTTCCACAACGTTAGAATCAAAAGATTTCGAAATTATGATGCGCTTCTGTTTGCACTAGTTAAATATGTGGATGATTGAGTTTCATATTTCAAATTAGTTTTAGTGCCAGCCATGAACAAACATAAGCTAAAATGATCAACACAATTAAGGCTGTTCATTTGTCAACTGTGCCTGACAGGGACGTCTTTCAAGGTGGGATAATGAAGTCTTTCTCAGCAGAGGAAGATGAAATGCAGTGACAGAGCAACTCAGAATGAAAATATAAAGATGCGTGTTTCATTTCCCTTTTTTCCTCCCTTCTTGGAAATCTTAAGTAGATGCTGCTTTTACAGAAGCTATGCAGTTGTACAAGAGGGGATACGGTTACACAATGATTATTTTGTCCAGTTACTTTTGAAAAGTTCCTCCTTTTTCTTGTTTTGTTATCTGTCTCTCAACCTTGTTTGTTGCTGCTTGTTGCTTTCTCTGGACCTGCTTTGTTTGCACAGAAAAAAAGCTTGCAAATGTAATGTTTTTGTAGGTTTTTATAGAATATTAATTGGATTTGTGTTGCTATGAAACAGAAAACACTGCAACAGGAAATTAACTGAGCACATTTAGGAAGCTTATGTGTGCATTATGCAAACTACAGGCAATAAGAAGTTATTTTCATTCTAATGGTTCGATGCCCTTTAAAGGCATTTTGGTTCAATTGTTTAATTATTACAATTCTTTTAAACAGTAAGAATTTCACGGGTGTGGGCGTACCTATGTCTGTAGTAGTTACCAAGGTGATTGACAACAAAATGCGATAAAAATAATGGCAACAAATTGTTCAATGTAATTGTTGTAAGGTCAGGTGCAGGTTAAAATATAAGTACATTTTTACATAACTTAATTTTTTGTTATATTATATTATTAATTTATTAATTTATACGTATCATATTGTAGTACTGTGAAATGCAGTAAAATAACACATATTTTTACAGCTTTACAGTAAAAGGTTCTTATTTTCAATGTAGAATGAAGTCTTTCAATCTACAAGATTGTTCAACGTCCCCAGTTAAAGGGGTGGTGGTGGTGGTGGTGGTGGAGTTCAGTTCATCACACTTAGTTTAGTTATGAATTAAAATAAAAAGAGAGACATGGAAAGCACAGTAAGAGAATGTAAGAATATACTGTATTTCTTGATTAATCATATGCCGATATTAAGCCAACTTGATGCTTTGAATGCACAACAATTTTAGTGTCAATGAATATTAGGTGAGAAAATACAATATTTGCCCAGTCAAATGTTACTTCCAGTATAAACCACACCCAATTCCAGCCTTCTATACAGATACAGAGACAGATCATTTTGTTGGTTGAATAGAAACAAATACAGATACAAATAATGACGCTTCTACCTCTACTATCAGGTCAGTACTCTGTGGAGCGTTTACAAGGTTAACAACAAATATTATACCCTACATACCCTACATTCAAAATAAACAAATTATTTCTACATCTTTCGGTATTTATCTTAATTAGCTGCGATTTTCATAAATCACACATCCTATATCCAATCAAATCTGAGAACTTGCCTATTTGTACAGCACATGAAAGGTCTACTGTTGAGGCATGTTTTCCACGAAGGACTCAAACTCTGACCTTCAATATATTTTCAAGAAATTGGAATATTGGGACTATAAATTAAATAAAGAAAACAAACCGTGTGTGAGAGAGAATGTCCAGCTTTCTTAACAAAACGTGATTAGCAAATCGTTTGTGAGGTTGTCAGTGCTGTCTCCACACAGGAACATTACATTATTTGTAGTTAATGAGCTAAAACCACCAGTGTGGTCGTCTGACAGTATGTTGCCGGTGCTGCATCTCGAGGTGAATTATCACACGCTGCTGGTCAACAGTAAAACTTCCTTATTGACATTTCAGCTCCATTTTAAATCTTAATTCATCGACAGCCACAATAAAAACAGAGGAAGCCTGAAGATAGGAGAGGAAATTAGTTACCAATCAGCACAGGCAGTCGAGGCAGCATGAGGAGCAGGATGAGCTGACCCTTACTTGTTCTCTTTTAGCACAGCAGGTCAATGAACCAACAGCAGACTGCATCTCCACCTCATTGATTGACCTGTCAGAGCACGTCAGTGCACACGCAGATAGAATAAGCCCTGCTGTTACACACTGCTCACACATGAGCACACAAATGTCTCTCCTCAAACTACAAGAAAACTGAGGCAGAAGTGAAACCCGCTCCTGCCCTCCCACTGGCCAGACTCCAGGGTTGACAGGATAAGTCAGGATGGATTAATTCAGGTAACAGACACATGATTATCAGAATTACCCCATGCTGAAGTTTGACCCTGTGTGTGTACATGTGGGTAGTTCACAAATGACAACAATCCTTTTTTTCACTAGTTTTATCAGCTAAGTTTTATACTGTCTGGAAAAGAGGTTATGTCTAACAAGAGATCTTGTTTCACATTAAAGGGATATTTGCTTTCTTGCTGAGAGTTAGATTCCACTTTCATGTGTGTACAGTGAATGAAGCTCTAGCCAGCAGTCAGTTAGCTTAGCATAACAGCAGGGAACAGCTAGCCTTGCTCTGTTCAAAAGTGACAAGATCTCTAAAGTTCTTTATTTAACAGGTGTCTAATTTGTTTAATCCATATACAAAAATCAAATTGTAAAAGCAACTTTTTATTCAGCCAGTGTTAATGTTGAGCTAAGCTAACTGGCAGCTGACTGTTGGAATTTATATAAAACAAGAAATAATGTGTTAATTAGTGAGATTTAGAGGTATTGGGAGGCAGATTTTGTTATCTTTTGACAGAGCTGTTTCCAGGCTAAGCCATGTCAAGCTCATCTAACCATCTCCTGGCTGTAGCTTCATATTTGAAGGAGATATAATGGTACATTCATGTCGTGTTGGAATTATCGAAAAAAAGGATTTCCCGACTGGAAAAATGCATGTGAACGCCCCCTCATGTCAGAACAACAGAGTTGCTGAGTTGTAGTCTGTGGTTGATAACATTCCACATGTAGTTTGTTAATTGTCCATTAATTAGAAATTTTATTTATTAGCATTGATAATAAGTCAGGTAGCCAACAAAAGGATTCAGCTCATACCCTACCTTACTCTACCCCAGAGGGTCACACAGGAGTGACAAACTCAAAAATCACAACACAAGATCATTGGATTTTCACTCCTGTCAAATCCCATTCCCACAAAAATATTCCTGTCCCGTCCCAATCCTGGAAGAATTACTCCCATCCCATTCTGTTCCCGTCATCCACAGTCTACACACGTTATGCACTAGTCAGGTGGCTGCAACCAACAGAAGGAATAAAATTATAATAAAAAAACAAATAACAGAATGACTAGAGTTGTGCACAAAATAGGAAAACAGCATGTATTCAAATTAAAACTGAATATTTATATCAAAAACAAACTGACATACCCTTAGTAGCATTCATGTCGTTTCCACTTTACAACTTAAAAGCACATGAACACACTGAAGTCGGAATGACAGACTCCCAGTCTCAGAAACTGATGGAGCGTGTGAATGTGTGACAGGTGTGGTATCAATCTTCTCATCTCACTCTCAGCAGGAAAGCAAATAAGTGCAGCAGGCGGACACTAGGACCCAGGCACAAATTGTGCCAATCAAGGTGAGAGCTTCTCAGCTGTGAAGAGACAGTGTGCAGGTGTGTCAGCTTCATCTCTGCTCCTGTGGTCACTCCTGTGCTCGTGCTTCATTGGTAAGCCAAACCAACTCTTTGTTTAAAACAGGATTATTTAATTGTTAGTGTGATGGTGGGTGTAAATTGAAGTGAGTGCTGTGTTAAATTGACAGACAAATTACTGGCTGCCTTTAATATTACCCATTTTACACCATTTTATTGCTTGGGTTTTACTAGAAAAGTATAGTGCTTATTTTAAAGTGATATTCCACCGCTGAGTAATAGTCCACTCAATATGTACTCACCCCTATGCTGATGTGAAGATGGGTGAAGATCTTCAGTTCACAAAACAATCCTGGAGTTTCAGCAGAAAACAAAGTTGCAGCTAATGGCAGTGAATGGAGACCAAATGTAAATGTAAAAAAAAAAAAGAACACAAAACAAACAAAATGTCTCCATCCTGCTCGTGTGGTGTAATCCAAGTGTCCGCGAGCCGTGACATTAAAATTTAACCACAAGAGACGCCATTTATGCCATGTTTTTAGCCGAAATGTCAACTGTAGCATATAGCAGGTAGCATGTAAACATGGCGTTGATCTCGCGATATTTTCACATGTGCATCCATCAAGAGATATACAAAGTCTTGTGAGATCGACGCCATGTTTACATCCTACCTGCTAAGGCTACAGTTAACATTTCGGCTAAAAGCATGGCGTAAATGGTAAATGGTTAAATTTTAATGTTGCGGCTCGCGAACACTTGGATTACACCACACGAGCAGGATGGGGACATTTTGTGTTTGTTTTGTGTTCTTTCTTTTTTTTACATTTACATTTGGTCTCCAATCACTGCCATTGGCTGCTACCCTGTTTTCTGCCGAAACTCCAGGATTGTTTTGTGAACTGAAGATCTTCACCCATCTTCACATCGGCACAGTGGTGAGTACATATCGAGTGGACTATTACTCATCAGTGGAATATCACTTTAAGTTTTATCTAGTTTCAGGCTGATGTTGGCCCCTGTTCACAGAGCCGGTGCAGTGGGAGTTCACCTGTTGATTTGTGGTGATATCATTTAATGTTGGCTGTGGAACAGGTAGTAGTTCAGGTGTTTTCCTGTTGTGTGTAGTTTTGGTTATCCACTGAGCATACATACAGTGCATTAGGCTGCTCATTGGTGCACAACACCCCTGCAGCAAAACACTCCATCCTTTAACTTTTACAGCATTGATGTTAGTGAATCATACTGTGCTAAATAAGCCTGTTATGGCACTTTGACCCACACTGACTGTTGGCTTTGTTCCTGAGGTTCACCTGTATTTCTATTAAAGCTTAGTTGGGTGTCACATAAGCATATTTCCCAACATGTCAAACCTTTAACTGACAAAAACACCAATGACTGAAGAACTTGCTTTTCTCTTGCACTCAATGTGACACCACACAGAAGCCTTGATCTCCTTTAAACATACAAAGTATCAATGCAAATGAAATCTCCGTCTGGCTGGAGTTTATTTTGCCGACAGTGCTCCAGCTCAGGTAAGGCAGACCCAGACTAAACACAAATGGTAGTCGTGACTGTAGCCAGGAGAGGTGATATCGTCATATAATGTGAGTGTGGGGGAGATTAAGTGCTGTATTTTCTCCCTTTGTGCACTTGACCGGAGCATTCGCTGACATTAATGTCATTGACATCACCAGTAACTGCATTTTATAAAAGCTCATTATACATCTGCTGAATGAACAGGTCAGCATTAACTAAACTCTAGACTCCATAAAAGCACCAATTAATCTTTCCATTTTAGTAAAAAAGACTGATTCTTTTTTTAAAAAAAAACTATGTTGCTGACAGTAATGTGACTTCATTCATCTGTCCTTGCTTAGCAACAACAAATATTGGAAAAACTAATTAAATCCTGAGAAGTGGATGTTTGTTACTGGGAAATGTTTTTGAGTGCAATTTGCACTGATGAGTCTAAGAGGCTGTGCATTGTGCAAAAGTTTAAAAGACATCTCCTCAAACTGCTCTGACTCACCTATTCTACCTACTTTACCTTTTCTCTCCTCTTGTTGAACAAGTGCTTTTGTCCCCAAATGACCCTGAAGCTGTCAAATGAGCCTAAACTCTGCATCCGTAAATCAAAACAGAAATTTTAAGAAATAAGTGAGTTTGAACTATGCAATGTCCCACAATGATATATTAAATATGACAACTTATGCTGACGACCTTATTAACTAAGTTCATTTATGCTTAATCTCTCTGTCAACATACTGATCCATATAAAAGTTATTGGTGGTACTTTATTAAAGAAGTGGCTCAAATGATTCAAATGAACTGTGTAACAGCTTAGTGGTGAATTCAGCTGAATAATGATGTCAGGCTAAAGGTACAAGGGAGGTTTAAAGAAAAAAGTAAAAAGGTTATGATCAAAACAGTGTAGCTGGCTTATACTTTGGTGTTGCAGAAATGTTTTTTTTCCTTGCCAATAAATATCTTACATCCTGTAAAAAAAAATATCTCCTGACCTTCTGAAGGGTCCTGACTTGCCTGTCTTTAACAAGATCTTCTAGTTCCAAGAAAAAGATGTTTCTCATCACAGGAAATACATTTATACAGCAACCTTGTTCTGAATCTAATGTTTTTTTTATTGGGAAAAACTGTGTTGTAATATCTGCAGTGTTGGAAGATTGTTTAATTGAGTGAAACGTAGCAATACTGTGATGTATAAATACTCTATTACAAATAACATGTTACTTAAAGGTCTATTGTGTATAAGATTTAGGGGGAATTTAGGGGAGCTCACTCTGCATATCGTATCCTTCAATTACATTTTTACTGTTGTAGCTGATTCATGTGGAGCTGTGTTGAAGTACTTCATAAACTGTTGGTTAGTTTAACCTGTAACACAGAACAAGAACTTTAGATTTTCTCCCAATCACTTACATTAGATTTGCTGTAGAAAGGGATCTCTGTGTGGCCAGCATGGAGAAGAGAAACGATTAAAGAGACCAAAAACCGCAGTATTTGAATAAATGTATGTAATTATATCCCAACATGTTCATTGTTTTAAGTTGTGTATATGGTTCTTGAATTACTGCATAAAAACTTCCAGAGTGACACACACACGGCATAAAACATTTTCACAGTGTGCATGTTCATGATCCTCGCTTCAGTGCATAAACATCTGTCAGAGATGCTAATTCCAAATTCATACTTCATGGTGATGAATTTATCAGCTGAACCAAACAAGATGACTGATACTATAGATGCTGCTACACAAGAGAAATAACAGACTACAATCATTGTTTACTTTATTTCTTACTCAAGGCTTTGCAGATAACACTACAACAGTACAGAGAAAATTCTGAATCAATAAACAACAAAATTCATAATCCAAATATTAACTTCTAGACTGTCAGAAGAGACGAGTCTGTTTGTGGGAAGAATTGGGAATATTTATCAAGCTGGTGTTTCAGATGTTTCTTATTATTATCTTAGATATGAAAACACATTGCTGCAATATTTTCTCCATTATATGTCCTTTTTTAAAAACAGACTGTACTTCAGATGTGAATAAGAGCGTCACAGGTGTGCACTTAGTCTGTACCTTTTCTCTTATGTGCGATTACACTAAGCAATTTTTTGCTTGGCAATATTGCATTAGTACATAGATGCCAAGTATCAGTCTTTTCTTCCTGTTTCCAACATTTTTCTATTTTGGGAATGTTTTGTACAATTCTCTGTATTATGTAATGTTTAACAACCATACATACTTAATAGACCTCTTTATTAAATTACTAAATTATGTGCTCTCTTCTCCCTGGCACAGTTGTTCTATTAGTGCTTTGGTTGTTTTTACTGCATATTTTTCTAATACAGGTGAGGCTGTTTAGCTCCATGAATAAACTTGTGTTTAGGTCTTCACCAAGCCCTCATCTTTTGGAGACAGAATTTGCAGGATTAAAAATAATAATAATGATAATATTGCTTCATCATTCGAGTATCATCATAATATATTGTGGGGCCTCTGGTTATTCTCATTCCAAGATTTAATTAGTAGATGAATTTAGGAGGGATGAGGGGGAATGCCATTCCTCTTGTTAAATGACCAAAATATATCCCTCTTGATAACCTGCCACCCCTGTGTCTGTCCCTTAGGAGCAGAGAGTGCAGGGGCAGAGAGGTTGTTTAGTTTAATATGGTATTAATATGTTGTTCAGCCTTAATCTGAGGTTTGTGCATGTTAAAATCTATTTCCTGACCATGGCTCTGAATTATCAGCATCTTAACTGTGCTGAAGAACATGGCACTGTTCGTGGTGCTGAAGTAGCAGACAGATTTGTAATTGTGACTTTTTCTCTCTTCCTCTCCGTCAGTATTGTGTTGCTTTGGAAAAGGGGCTGTGTGATTCTTGCTAAAATGTGAATCTCCATTTTTGAAGAATTCAGATGATTGAGATGTTTGCTCATGCTTGACAAGGCTCTAAACAGACTACATAACAACAATATCAAAGTGCTGAACAAACTTAGAAATGTCTCTTGCTCTCTTACTTTTTACTTTTTACTTTTCTTATGTTTTTTTGCTTGACATTGTTTAAGCGTGATTGATTTAGCAACTGAGATTGGTCTGAAGCACATAAGTGAATGCATGGGGAAATGGGAGCAAGTGAATCATTATCATTTAGAAATGAGATTGCGAAGATTTATGAATTGAGATTGCAATTTTTTTTTGACAATTAATCATGCAGCCCTAATCGGAAATACAAAACCAAAATAGTTATTCATGAATCAGTTCGCTCGTGCTAGTAAATGAAACTAACTGGGTCCACCACCCTGTTCACAAATCACCTGCTGGATATATATGTTAGTGTATAACCAGGTATATATATATATACAGTATATGTATATGTATATACAGTATATATATATGTATATACAGTATATATATATACATACATTATCTTCCCTGAGGGGGGATCTAGACACAGTCAGGCCAGTCATCCATCCACCCTTACCATTTCCTCATATTCTCCATCAGTGACTTTCATTTCGTCTATGATGGCCGGAGGATGTGAGCGGACAGAAGAGGATGCGGGAAGGAGGGAATGGCCCAAGTCTGATTGGATATCTATCTAATGGCTGCTTTAGTGGACTGCCGGACCGCCTCCGGACCCAGACATAGCACACACAGAGTGAAATAGAGATGACAGGGGCGGTCTGTGTTCTGAGTCCTCTCCAAGTAATGCATTTACTCTGGAGTGATCCAAAGTGCGGCGCTCTGTGTAATAAGAATAAACAAATAGCCGTACCGCATTGGCTTTATTGTCTTACATCAATGTTGATTTATTCACAGCAGTGGTGGGCTATTGTATGCAGATTGCCTGATGCCCCCGCAGTGAACTCCTCATCTAATCCTTTCAGAGAGTAACTGCACGGCAGGGGAGGAGTGGACTCTCAAGAGAAATGAGACAGGGTTCAAACAGTCAAGAGAACCACAAAACCAAGCGGGGAAACAATCCTGAAACTTTACACCGGCCTTTCCACCGGTCACTGCATCAACAAAAGATACAGAGATTTCTTTAGAAGCACAGTTTGGATGGCACCGGCAGGTAGGATGAGTGTTATGATATGATGAGAGTCATTTCAAAGAGGCATAAAGGCGTCTAAAAGCCGAGATTGGAGGCGATAATGTTCCCTCCTGGGTCAGTGAGACCACACCCCAGAGAGAACAGCTGCAGCTGACCACATTATGGCTGGCGAGGGACAGAGATAAAGGAGTGAAGCTCTGGGCCCATAGTACTGCCTGAAATCAGATTTAGATTCCATTCTTACAACCAAATCATATTATGCTCCACAGCTATTCACAGAGTAGCTATCTATCACTCACATACACACACACTGTCAACATGATCCGACCATCTGTCAGTACTTACCTACATAGAGCTTCAAGATACGGCCCTGATGGAGCCACTGTATTAGCTATTGCTTTGACATCTTCTCTGCTGTGTGCGTGCTCTGCTTTAGAAAACAGATGCAGGACTTAAATATTGTTGCATCAACACATTCAGCTTTATTGAAGAGACAGCGCTGATTATTTGAAGTGGGGTTGTATATCAATAGTCAGTGTATTACCTGCATGCCCCCAGTTTGAAGAAGCAGAGAGGGGAACCCGCATGATAGCTTACTACTACTGCTGTGGATGGGGTCGGCAGCAAAAAGCAGTTTTGGCCACTTTAAAAAGTTCCACCAAAAAAAGTTAAATATACACTATATTTAGAATATCTTCACTGTTTTACTTTGCCATCAGACAGC
>JAJHUR010138124.1:0-36431 GCA_027495735.1 Lutjanus campechanus
ATCCTTCATTAACAGCCCATCAGAGGGGCCCTCTGAATGGCATGAATGCAGGAGTCGTAAAAACCAGGAACCCGCCCCCCTTCCCCCCCCCCCTTTTTTTTTTTTTTAACAGCAGAATAAAGTCTCCGGCTTCTAAACCCAGCCTCTCAGTGTATTTTTTAATGAAGCATAAAAATTTTAATTAAATCTTAAAAGCCTGTTGACACAAAGGTCTAAAGGTTTTTCTCACATAGCTACTGCGCTACTGTTCTCCACTGTTTGACCCCGCAGCGAGAGGGAATGGGACCAACTCCTTGGTCATTATTGCTTTAAATAACTCTCCATTTACCAAGCTCTTCATAAATATTGGAATAGAGGGCTCTTAGTCAGATACAATAGACCCATTATGCGGTAAGCAATACTGATTTGACCGGTTTCTTTTGCTTTTAATATCTGAAGCACTTGACCCAGGAGTGTCAAACACATTTTAGTTCACGGGCCAGATAGATCCCAATTTGATCTTGAGTGGGCTGGACCAGTAAAACCATTGCATAATAACCTAGAAATAACAACACCTCCAAATGTTTCCCTTTTTTTTGGTGTAAAGAAGTACAAGAACATTCTGAAACTGTTCGCAGTTAATAAACCATCAGTTTGAACAGTCTTGAAACGTCTTGAGAAAAATAAGAGCAATTTCGACAATGTATCTCACTTTTTCCACATTCAGTCAGTCTACTGCCATTACACATGAAGAAATAAGAACTGGTCCATTTTTTTGGGAAAACCAGACACTATGTACATTTTTTTTCTCCTTTTTGACATTTTCCACCAGCAGCTCCTGCGTGAATAGTAGCCTATTTTGACAGCACGTGTCACGTAGCCAGTTCTTGAACCATATATTTTTTTTAAACTTCAGTTTTAACAAAGAGAAAACTACATTACGTATTATAGTACCATTACTCACTTTGTTGGAAGAAGACTCGGGAGCAGCTGGAGCAACTGTATTATACTCTGGGCACTTTACTCAGCTTGGATAATTGGATAGAAACCATTTTAAACTCCTTACATATGGAAATTTTGTATTGAATGACGAGGCATTTTTTTCGATACTCAATAGCAAATTCAATCACTACCATAAAAGTATCAAAGTTTGGTACCCAGCTCTATGTGATCTATAATACCACATCCAGCATACAGTATACGACTTGCTAAATCAGCATGACTCCTGGTGGACAAATCACAAATAGCAATGCATTTATTGAAAAAATTGGAACTGATGATTTTCACATTTTGCAAAGTCATCTAGTGGGCCAGATTGGACCCTTTGGTGGGCCGGTTCTGGCCAGTGGATTGTATGTTTGCCACCTCTGACTTAAACCTATTGCAAAGAGTTTTTAACTGGTTATAAACGAGTCTCAATTCAATGGTGATGCCTCAATATGAGCTACATCAGCAAGTGAGACCATCAGCAATAGTATGTTAGCCCATTAAACAGAAGCAGGAGGAGGTATATTTTGTGGTTATGGTGGTGGAAACAGTACCGCTTTTGTCCACAGGAGCCTCCAAAATCAACTCAGAATGAAAGTTCCTTGCAGTAGCTTTAACCAATGGCTCATCATTTTGTTTACCTGATAAAGTCCGTCATTGTCTGCAGACCTTGTATGAAACCTTTTGTTCTTGATCTGTATCTTGGCTGCACATCTTTTGTTTTCCCTTTTTATGTACATACTGCCCAGATACTGCTATCGCAGTTTCTAACTAGATCACATTTTTCAGCCGCAGTCAAGCCTTTACAACCTTTTTACTCAGGCAAATAGACGCAGCTGGAGAAAACTGTAAGATGCTTGTCCCATTAAATTTATAACCCCTCCCCCCTCTGGAGTGCAGCAGCACCACAGCTACCTCCCACATCAGCAAGCCTGCTAAAATATTAGACATTTATCATGGTTATTATAGTCAGTAAATCCTTCCACACGGTGCAGAAACTCCTCAGCTTTGTATTCTTTTGGGATGTGAAGGTAAATGGATTAGGTTATTGCCTGGACTTAGGCGCAGTGATATCAACCACAATAATCTTTGTCCTCCACCACGGCCTTTAGAATTTATGGATCAAACACGTCAAGCCTAGCTCCACAAACCACCAATGGCGTCGCCTCACATTGCCGCATGTTTTCTGTTAAAATTTGTACTTGGAACGTACTGCAAATGCTACAGTTGATTGCAAGCTAACTGCTGTGCCTCTGTATGCTATGTGCCTGTGGGAGAAGGAATGTATTTGGCAGGCCACATTCCTAGACTGAAAAACATGATAGAAAATAAAATAAAACAAACTAACCAGCCATTTTCATGCCACTATCAATCTGATTAAAAAGCTGTGTTAAATGATCAGAATACAAATTGAAAATGTGTTCTGGTCATTTGCTTGTAGGAAAGAAGAAACAGAAAAATGAGACAAAACCAGATGAAAAGCACTGCTTCTTCTGGTGGTTCTCTGTCACCAACTTCCTCAGCTGTTGCTGAAAAGGCAGAATATTGTCGCTTTCTGGCACAAACCACGTATCTCCATATTTTGACTTTTTTTTCCCATAAATCAATACTGTTGGTCGCCCTTTATTACAAATATGCAGTCATTGAAAAGAACCATTTAATTTGTTAATAAACACTATTTTTTTGTTTTGCTTTTTTTCATTTCCTTTGGACATATAAAATTTCTGCCCAACAGTGGCAAAATGCCAATAAGGGCCAACAAATGGCGATGGTGAGCACCACAATGCAAAAAGTACCAACCAAAGTTTCCCAAAGACACTCAATAGTTTTCTAATTGCACCCAGTGGCAAACTCTGAACTGGATGCATCAGGGCTGCTAAAACAGACTGATTGTGCACATTAAGAACACATTAGGAAAAAGAGACAGTAGAGACAGTATTAGAGGAATAGTTTTGACAGACATTTTGGAAAATATTTGCTTTCTTGCTGAGAATCAGATGAGAAGATCTTTGCCACGCTCGTGTTTTGTGTAACATACGGTGACAGCCAGAAGCCAGTTAGCTTTTCTTAGCATAAAGGCTGCCACTAGCTGGAAACAGCTAGCCTAGCTCTCTCCAAAGATAACTAAATCCACTTACCAGCAGCTCTGAAGCTCACTACTGAACAAGTTCCATCTCATTTGTTAAAACAGAGAACAAAAGAACAAAAGCGGGTTTATGTTTGGGAATATATGTAGTCAGTTTCAATAGTAAACAGCTTTTCTCGTAGTTTATGAAATTGGAAGCTGCAATGAAGCAGTTAAAGAAATAAGAGCTTCCTTTTTCTCAAGTTTAATTTTTAGCAAATCAATCTAACCCCAGAATAATTTTCAAGGTAATAGACTCAATCACCGCCCCCTCATTTGTCCCTGTCATTTAACTGATGCCTCCCAGGAGAAGTGTGAAAAGTTTTTTAATTTCTTTACCAACAAGATCAAGGCTACAAGGCAACAAATCACCGTGCCAGACCGTGTTGTACATGCCAGAAGGGATTATTAATTTACTGTTATTTTAGCAACTCTGAACCGGTTTCACTGTTGTTTTAATGTGAAATCATATCCCTCATGAAATCAGCTACATGCAGTCTTGATGTTATTCCAACTATATTTCTTTTTATTTTTATGCATTTATATTAACATGTTTGTTTTCCTGTTTTTCTTCTTTCTTTTTATTGTATGTCTCTTTTATCGTTCTGTCCTCTCTCTACTGGTTTTATTTTCTTTGTGATTTAATTTTACTTTAATTTTGCCTTGCTTTTGTTTGGCTTTAGTGCTTTGGCTTTCTGTTGTTATTGCCTCCTGGGTACTCTGCTCTTGCTTTGTCTGTCAAGTGTGCTGTATAAATAAAATTATTATAATTATTATTATTATAACTTGGACTCTTTTCTGACTCCATCTGTTTACATCTCTGCCCACCGTTCTATCTGATAGCATACAAATGTATTAGACCCAGATGCCTGGCTCGTGCGTGGTACTCAGCTTTTTATTTTCTTCGTTCATTCATTGTTTGACATTGTCTTTCTGCTCTCACAGCATGCCCTCCGGGTACCTTCAAGTCAACCCAGGGTCCAGGTCTGTGCCTACAGTGCCCTCCCAACAGCCGCTCCACAGCTGAGGCCGCCACCATCTGCGTGTGCCGCAACGGCTACTACCGCGGCGACGCTGATCAGCCAGATGAACCCTGCACCAGTGAGTGTATCTTACACGGCAATGACATACACACTCTAACGCTGTCACACACTTACATCCTTGTAGGACAGGCATATCCATGTATGCATTATCCATTTTAGTGTAAATGTATATTTGACATCAATATTGAACATGCATAGAAGCCATTATTTCAGTGATGGTGTCAAGATTGATTTTTTTATCTCACTCCTACTGCGTCTCTTTCTCCCTCAGAACCAGCACATGTAGCAGCATTTAAATGAGCATGTAACTAGAGCCCTAGTCGTCTTCTCTGCCTGGTCATAATAATCACATTGCAGGGTTTCCATCATTGACATCTCCATCACTGTGCCAATGAGCTTCCTCCCCATTTCCCCTCGGTTATCTCCCGCTCTCAGTCTCTCTTTCTCGCTGTTGTTCTTTCTTTCTGTCTGCTATCATCCCCCGAAGTCCTAATTACTCAGGCAGATGCTGCGAAGCTTCGACACTGTCCTGCCGTTATCCGCTGGAGATCCAATAAGGCCTCTCACAGCATCAAAGTTATCTTAATATGATGTAAAAGCAATATGCTAAGGTTTCCTGCCGTCCCTGCTGACACACAGTTACGCAGAAGGGGGGAACTGCTAGACCCCAAAAAGTTTGTTTACCTCTCTCACTTTCGCTGCCACTGGGGAGGGTCTTAATGGTTTGTTCTCCTCACAACAACAGACATCGAAGCATTATTGCTGTGGTTATGTATTCATTTAGTCCTGATTTATTCACATAGACCTGGCTAATTGGCCTCAGCAATGGGCTCAGGAAGGACCGCACTCCTTTCCTAATCAGTTAGCAGCTGCATAGGGTAGCCTTCACGGCTGAAACGTGTATTGAATGTTCCTCTTTGGAGAAGTTTCCTCTTTAAAACTGAAAAAAAGTGCCTTAAAGCTGCAGAGGAGCCCCGATGCAGCACGGCTGTCTGTCTGCTGTTTGAACGCTTCCCAAGCGTAGACATCCACACCTTTAGGCTCCGGATGTTCTCGGTGGATGACACCCCACTTTCACCTTGAGTTTTCTCCGCCCTCCCGTGGCATACTACGCAACTCTCTGGTGAATTAGAGAACGCTCCATCAAGTGTAGCATCTGCCTCTACCTTGAGGCCGTGAATTTTCCCCAAGCAATCTCCACAACAGCTCCCCAGTGGAGCCTCTTGAACAGATCCCTCTGGTCGGTGCTCAGTTTCCTAATGCAGCCTGTGTTACTTTTATTTTTTTCTGTTTTCAATCAAGCCACTTCCTTTCAAGTCTTATCTTCACTGTCAGTTTTGTTCTTTTTTCCCCCTCTGCTTCACACTCTATGTTCAGCACAACTTAAATCCTCTCAATATCTTAAAGGAACAGTTCACACCCAAATCTATAATACATGTTTTTCCTATTACCTGTAGCTCGATTTATCTATCTTGTTTGTTTTGTTGCGAGTTGTCGAGTGTTGGAAATATCAGCCGTAGAGATGTCTGCCCTCTCTCGAATATAATGGAACTAGATGGAAATCGGCTTGGTGTGCTCAAAGCAAATACTGTTTTAAAACTCAACAGCAATGTCTCTTTATAGATATCAGGATCTGGTTACTCAAGATAATCCACAGACCTTGTTGCGAGCAGTAGCGGCTATTTTCTCTCTAACGAACCGCGCTCGTCAACCGGATCGCCATGCAGAAGAAAGTGTGCATCCAACAACCAATTATTGTTTCATCCAGGGAGGAGAGAGTGAAGCTCAGCTGAGGAGGACCCCATTAATATTTACATCCCACGCTGTCACGAGCACGAGCCTCTTGTCCATGAGCAGATGCTTGCTTGCTTCTGTGTGTTGATGCAGTTGATGTCTGGTAGAAAAAAATAGTCCCTAGATCGAACTGCTCACAACAAGGTGTGTGGATTATCTTGAGTAATGGAGTCGTTGCTGTTTTCAAATGTATTTTTTGGGCACCACAAGTCGAGCCCTATCTAGTTCCATTATATTCTAGATACAGCAGATATCTTCAGGGCTGATATCTCTAAAACTCTGCAACACAGCATCCGAGACATATGGTGGCCAGTTTGACAGGAAATACAATGCTGAGGGATTTGGGTTGGGTTTTTTTTGCTGGGTTTGGCTCTTAGCTCAGGGCTCAGTCAGCTAATTGGGTGGCTAACTCTGTGGCTACCTGAGCTAACTAACCTATGCCTTACAGATAACAGCAGACAGCGGTTAGCCCGCTCTAGCAAGAAATAAACAAGCTAAAATCAATCTGTCCATCAGCTAACTCTGTAAGCTAAATCACATTGGTACTGTACTTACTATAACATTTAATGACATCTTTATTACAAAGTCCAAGAAATTATTCATGACACCATTACAATAGCATTTGACAGTGTAATAAAACTTAATGACATCTTTAAGTCCAAAATGTACCGCAGCCATCGTAGGACAGGACAACGTCATGTTAAAATGTAAAGCTAAGCAGTGTCTTTCAGCTTGATAATGTCAAATTGTCATCTCAAACAATGTCAACTGTGCATTAAAATGACATAACTTGACTGAATGACGCTTAATGACAGCAGTCGTAAAACATTCAGAAAGACTTCTTCATGGCACATGACAGTGTAATGATGGTCTTATACACACCCCATTCAAATAAAGTGTTACCAATAGCACTACAGGTAAAAAATATGTTTTGCTTTTGGGGTGAACTGTCCTTTTAACAATGAGGTGAGAATATGTTTTGTTTTAAATGATGGTATGTTCTAGGCACACAGTCACATAATTGTTCATGAGTTTTAAAAAAAAGGGAAATTTGCCCACTACTACAATCAGAATTCTCAATTTTTTGAAAAATGCTTTTATTCCCCACACATGCATTTAAAAATGTCCTTCTGAGAATTTTGTTTTCAGCCGTCCTCTTTTAAAATTAACATCTTAAACCAACTTCACTTCCTCCTCAATTTGTGTTAACAGAATTCTTTTGCAACAGCGCATTCAAAGCCCTCTTTTGAAGGTTGAACCATACAGTAGCAGCTGAGCTCGATGCTCAGGGTGCCCTAGATCTCAGCAGGGGGGGCCAGTGAGATCATCCCAGTAAGAATCTCTTTAATACTTCGGGTCCTGATAAGAGCACTACTAGAGTAGCTTAAATCAGGCCAATCTGTAGCAGCAGAAGCTGTAGCTTCAGCGTCAGAGGCGCGGGTCCCTGTGTGCTCCAGATCAGTCTGATTAGCTTGCTGATGGATTGTCCAGCGCCTGGCTTTGTCAGCGAGTGTTGGGGGTGGAGGGGTGGGGGGGGATTCACGCTACCCCCCCCTCCCTCTTTTCCCTCAGGGATATGGTAAGGCTGGGATGCACTTCAAACTACCCCTCCACCTCCAGCTCCTCCTTTATCCCAATCTTCTGTCTTGTGCTGACTCCAGCCTCGCCTGAGGGGAGGAACACCAAGTGTTCTGTCTCGCAGCGTGAAGCCCACTCCTCTCAGCATCGGGCGCTTTGGGACAGCGGCTTGCATTGCACTGCATTCCCTCCTGGTCCGTTCCTCGGGCTCCAGGCCCCAGTCTGACGTAACTCTACCTCCCGGTGGGTGTGCATGTGTGAAAAAGAATTAATGCGTACATGTGAGAGCAGTGTGGTGGTGCTTGTGGTGGTGGGGGGAGGTCAGCCAGCTCCAGCATGCTGGGCCAGTGGGTTTCTCTCAATGTGTGAGTCAGAGGAGGAGAATGACAAGCTGAGTGGTAACTGAGGGGAGTCAGACGGTGAAACCGGTGCTGATTGGTCCGGAGGGGAGAAAGGATGCAGTGATGGAGCATCCTGGTGTGAGGAATAGTAAAGAAGGGAAGGGAATCATGGGAGGGAAGGACTAATGACAAAGATAGATAGAAAAAATCCATTAACACAGTAGGAGGGATGTGACCAGTCTAAGACTTGAATATGTACATTTGAAGGTTTAGTCTGAATTTTGAAAAAGTGATGGATTAAATGAGCCGTCTGGGGAGGTTTTGCACATAGCCCACAGCAACACAGGATACGAGAGAGTCCCAGCGAGACACAAAGCGATGTTATGTAGAAAACATGCTGTATGTGCATGTTTACATCTTGGAAACCACCACTGCCAGCCACCAACCAATTCATGGGGAAAATCTTTGGAATGTAATCGAATGAACATAAATATAGGGAAAGAGCAGGAAAATAAGATGGCTCTGACGGGGTTCTACATTCCTGATCCGTACCACATTGGCCCCGAATCCTGTGGCTCTTGCTCAGCTCTCATATCTGTGGCCTGTCCCCTGAAAATCTCCTTGAGCCCTGTCAAACACTGTCTACGCCTCATAACACAAACAAACCCCATCGAAATTCCCGACCGAAAGGACGAGCTTATCTGCTTTTCCATTCTCCTCATCATCCCATTTAGATTTTTTTTTTTCTTCTTTGCTCTCCAATTCACCGACTCTCCTCTCTCCTTGTTCTTCTTTCAAAGAGAAAGAAGAGTGAACCATCAAAGTGCAGAAATATTCTGTTCTTTTCTCCAAGTCTTTTTTTTTCTCTCCTCCACATCAACTCTGTTGTCAATTCTGGAGGCAGTTGAGGGCGCTTCCCACAGCAGTCAGATGGCCATTTCCTCTCTCAGTAATGCAGTACAATGGAAACGGCTTATGGTGATCATGGTTAAAGTGATCAATTGCATAAGGATTAAAAATCTAAAAAAATATCACATTGCAAGAATCTGGATCATATGTGGAGATTTTTTTTATATCTTTCACACCAAATACTGAGCCAGTGTTTGCTTCATATAGTATAAAGTGTCCAGATACATCTAATGTTGCATATGCAGTAAAAAAATAAATAAAAATCTGAATATGCACTGATGCCATTTATTGAAAAATGTGGCTTTTTGGCTAGAATATGACCAGAAATGTGATGTGTCTGGCATTCAAAATACGATATCACTCATATCAGAAAAGTATCTTTACTCCATATTCTGATAGTGTCAAAGGGGTCCTAATCCAGAGGAGACACGGATTTCCTCATATGGGTCATAGCTTGAAATATTCAGGCAAAACCATCTCCTGATTCTGGGATAAATAATTCTCTTTTCATGCATGACAACGTATAGAATTTTTTTTTAAAAACTATGGTAATTTCTTTTGCTTTATTCCCATTAGGGGTGTGGCAATATATCAACAATAACCCTGATATTAAAAAAATGAAATATTGATATCATGTTAATAATGCACATATGATGATATCTTGTAAATAATTCAGCATCTCTTAAAAAACATGTATGCTCTTTAATCAGGTACAGTTATGGCTACAGACGCTCTCTCCACCTCCCTGTACTACTGTTTTGAGTATGAGTATCATTTTCAAAAGAGACGAAACACACAAAGTTAAAGATAAATTTGTTTTTTAAAGTTTTTTTTCCCCTCGATATTGTGATATTTGGCTGCAGTAACTGTGTCGTGAAAATCTGATATCATGAATACCCTAAATCCCATGATACTTTGCCTCGCAGCAACACATCCGCTTCCAGCTGCTACCTGAGGCAGGTGCTGCGTGCACATTGAAATCATGGCAAAAAAGAAAAAGAGGGTAATTGTCCCTCAATGAAAATTGTCGTTTCATGGACGCTTATGACAAACTGGTACAGTACCGTGCCATACTGTAGAGTTTTTGATTTACACACAGTGCAGTAACTTAATTTGTACAGGAATCTGAAAACTGCTGTTGGCTTACTGTGTTTTCGAACAGTCGATACAATTCAGTGGAAGCTGTCAGTTTCATTACTTTATATTCATGTAATAAATATACAATGTTGATGGTAATTTGCATGAAAAATAATGAAAAAGGAAAAAAAAATCAGTTATAATAATCATCCACTTATAGTGATATATTCGACCCAGCCAGACGTAATCAATATAATGTCATAGATGAAGCCAAGTCAGAGTAATTGTCTGACCTACTCTGATCCCTGCACTGACCACGAGAACATAAGGCTCCAGACTATTACACCAATCTCGTTTTTCCAGTAGCTCAGTAGGTAGAGCATGCGCCCCCATGTACTGAGACTGTTGGTCCTCTGCAGCAGCCACTGGTTCGACTCTCACGTGCAGCCCACTTCTCTCTCTACCACCTTTCCTGTCATATCTTCAGCTGTCCCTCTCAAATAAAGGCAAAAATGTCCCAAACAATAATCTTTAAAAAAAAATTACACAAGTCTCTACGTCACACCTAAAGCTTTATGGATGAAGAACCAAGTACAGTAATTCAACATTTGGAATCACAGTAAAGAGTAACGTGGGAGTGTAGATTATCCTTTAAAAGAAAATCCTGTGTATTCATATAGTGTCTCCTCAGACGAGTCACTGTGGGTGCACCCACATCTCCCAGGCTGCGCTCCATGCTCACATACACACTAACACACACGGTCTATCTACGACTCTCTCAGTCTCTCAGCCAGACAGTATTAGTCCTTATAACATGTTTTATTCCATGTCTCACCAACCCACACAGCCCTCCTTTCTTTCTCCCAGCTCCTCTGGCTGTGATCAGTATCTCCACACAGGGACCTTCTGTTGGTCCCTCAAGGCCTGTTTCACATCATAAAAACAAACAGTTTGAAAGGAGAGAAGCGTCGGCCTCAGACCATTCAAAGTGGGGATGAGTAAACAATGTGCAGAAGTGTTTATTTTGGGCACTGGGGCACTCTGTATGTTAGCAGCTGAGGGAGGAAACTAGTCTTTTACAGTCCAGGCGGCACCGTAAAGCCCAGTCACTAACAGGGCAGCTATGCATACCTATCAGTCTTTGAATAACCAAGAGTGTCCCTCTGAGTATCTCATATATATATATGTGTGTGTGTGTGTGTGTGCGTGTGTGCGTGTGTGCGTTTGTGTGTGTGTGTGTGTGGAAGACATCAGTAGTTTAATTTATCATAACTCTGATTTCCAGATTACTGAAAGGTAAAATGTGCAATATTAGTGAGAACAAAGCAGTTAATCAAAGAAATAAAACATTATTTTCTGATTGTTATTTTCTGTTATGTTCTAAAACAGGCATTTTGTCTGCTGGATTTTGTGTGAATGCAGCCGCGTTGACTTCTGGGAGCTACATGCCACAACAAAATAAGAGAAAATAAGAAACTACAGGCAGAGGGTGGGATCTGTGCAGATACAAACATCACCACACACTTCTTGTGGGTCATAAGTGATTATTTGGATGGATTTTTTGGAAAAAGCTGCATAGAATTCCTGTAAAGATGCAGGGTATCACATTATAAAACACTATGTTGTTAATGGTGGAGGCAATGCTTATTTAAAATCTTTTACAATATGTTTTATTTTAGAAATCCTCTCCCTTTTATTTCCCAACCTCACTCGCCACACAAAGACACATTTGCTGTGGTGCACATTTGCCAGACTTTCAGCTCATTTTGGTCTTTAGCTGGTACCAAGACTGGTACAAGCACTTCCTGTACATATTGGTATTTTTCTGACCTACAGAAGAGGGACCAAGGATGCCCGTGTCTGGACAAAAATGTTCAGATGCAAGACAAAAAATATCACTAGAGGGTACAAAGGAGAAAAGTCTGTTCACTGGCCTCAAATAAATATTTTAATTCTATTTCAGGACATTCTCTCTAAAGTCAATGCCCTAAAAGAAAATTCAAATATTTATTTGGAGTCCAACATTGTGCAGACTTTTCTTCTTTGTATTTTCCTGACCTTGATATGACCTTCGTCTATTCACTTGGTATTTGTCATGCCCCACACAGCTTGCAAGGTGCAAAAGTAGGTGGTGTGGAGCAACAAGATGGGTGTTAATGCATCTGAAAAGCTCAAGGCTAGATGTTGGTTTTTCAAAAAATAAATGTGTTTCAAAAGAGGCCCAACTTTGCCAAGTCACTTTTGATTTCATCTCTGACAATTAATAATTTGCCTCCATGTTATTCATAATGCAAACACATACAATGCGTACATTAATTATACTGTTATGTGATACAGCAGAAGTTTTATTTGGGCTAAATTTAAGAAGGTGACTCAGGAAACATGTTAAATTCTTAGAAAAAAGAAAATCCCAAACTCGCTCCAGATAGTCATGTAAACAGGATTATTATGGGGGGGTATTGTCAGTTTATGTAACCATGTAAACAGCTTACACAGACGGATCCTTGACTCACAGTTTTGGCAGCAGTGGCATTGTTGTTGCATGTAAACACAAACAAATGTAATTGAGTACAACCATATTAATCACGTAAGCAAAACAAACTGAAAACAGTCAGCGAAACAATATAACATTTTATTATTCGTCTAAATTGTTTAGTTATTGTGCAGTTTATTGTCTTACACGCGCATTATGACTTTTACTATCTCCATAAATTCAGCTTCAAAAGGCACATCATCTGGCTCCTATTTGCTTTGCTATGTATTTGTGGCTTACTGTTCTGTGATTTCTGGACAACCATATTGATTTGGCTCGCCAGTATTGTCATGCGCTCCTATGATTGCCACAGCTGTTTAAAGGGTATGAAAAGAATAACATGACTGGCTGAGGAGATACGGTTCATCACGGCACGAGTTCTATTTACATTCCCCTTCACCAAACCCTTTTGTGCATAATGCCCATACTGAACAAAAATAACCCGTGCATTGATTTGTCCTCATTGTCCTTGTGCAAATGACCTACCACTTTGCACTGGTTCTTGTAATTGCACCATTAAAATAGAGCCCGTACTGTGCTGTGATACAGATCATGTCACAAAGAGCACATGAGCTGCTTAGGGATGATGTTTTGCCTTTATAACTTTAGCACAAGCAACATGTTTGTGAGCACAACTAAATCTGACTGGCATAGCTAAACGAACGCCAGCTGAGAGCCTGTAAGTAACGTTCTCAACAAATTAAATCCTATGGCAAATTAGAGCAGCCACGGGCTGCAGTAATAGTCTGCAAATCACTGGCTAAGTGGCAGTCACATCTGATTTCTTGTGCCATCCCTGCATATGTGGAGCTTGGTTGTAATTGGGACGAAAGAGTGTGACGTCTCGTTCACACCTCGACCAGGAAATATTTATTTCTTCCACCATGCATGCATGAATACATTGACACAGGCGGCGTAGGCATAAACACACAGAAACAGATAGTTCAAGCGTGTGTGTTTGTGTCACACGCATTTTCCACATGAGCAGATGTGCGTTGCTTTTCCCAGCAATGCAAGTTTGGGGGCAAGTGCATGTATGTGATGGATGATTCAGAGGATACACGCGGTGCGAGAAACATATGAAGTGCCTACTGTGCAGTCCCCCAAGGGGAACACCTAAAGTGCTGCCAATTCTCCCTCATACCAGTTTTACACCAGAATTAATGGGTATATGCATGTTTTTAAACATGGATAAATCTGATTTTAAGAAAAGGTGATTAACCCTTTTCTTAATGCCAATAGACAGGTGTCCCTTTCTGTTTTTTTCTGATTATTAAGAAGATTTTTAAAGTGTCTGTGTGTTTAGCTCTGAGTGCTTTTGTAGCGTCTAACTGAATCTCTGTGAATTGAAGTTCACTTTCTCTCCTGTGTGGCTGTTTGTACCTATCTACTGTTTCATGTTCGCTTTCAGCCGATACTGCAGATGAAAACACAACATTTCCTGATTGTGTTGCTTCGCAATAAAAGCTATTGGGTCACAAAATAAGGGGGGACTTTTATTGTGAAGAATTTAGATGAAATAAAATGTCTATCCACCGTTCAGAGCCTCGCCTCAAGACGAGCGGTCGTCAATACGCACCTGCAAGTGGGTGCGAACTCCGCTGTGCTGGGCAGATGCACCGAGTCAAACCATGTTGAGTCGAGCGACAAGCCCTTATTGGCTCCACTGAAAAGGGACAAAATTAGCGTGTCCTCTCAGGTGTCATGTTTCCATCGATGCCGATCAGAGCCAAGAAAATGCTCGTTACTACTGCAGAGTAATTTGACCCGAGAGTGAACGCTGAGTGCACCACTGTCATTTAAGACAAAAGCCAGATGTTAGCGGGTGTTCATGGGTTGTTGTTGGGTTTTTTTTGTCCTGTGTAAAAAGGAGCTTTAGATAGCGTGTTCCTACACTCTCTTTCATCATATTTTCCCTCCACATACAACACATCTGGCAGCATCCAATAACCAATTTACGTGCCATTTGACCACGTGTCTGGAGCTCTAGCTGTCCTCTCAGCCAGACCATAATAATCACACTATGGAGGTCACACCCTTCCTGTCGCTGACCTCTCTGTTGTTGAGGCGCGGAGCCGAGGTCACGGCAGTAACAGCGCCGTTCTCTCACCCTTGTGTGTTCTGCCGCTTTGTCCCGGCTCCCCAGGGCTATCCCACATGGCTTTGCTGCAACAATGATTAATTGTGTCTGTGTTGACTGAAGTAACTATCTGCCCTATGCCCGCAGACATGGGAAACTGTATCGTAATATACTTTTAAAAAAATCTATATGTATTCCTCTTGTTGTCATATTTTTCTCATGGGTAAAAAGAAATAGGAGGAGGAAAGGAAGTACAGTGTGTTAGAGAGCAAAGTAATTCCTCAAAGAGTCCCTAGAATTGAGCAGGTTTTTACTTTCACAGTAGTCATGGATCTAATAGTGGGTCAGTTAAACTTCTCTTTAATGATAAAGGTCAGGCTTTATGGAGGATGAATTGGTACCAGATCAGCTCTGCAGGGCAGCCTCACTTAACCCAAGCAGCACTGACTAAGGGCTTTGGAAAGCTTCTGCTTTATCGGCAGTGTCTGCCTGCTATCTGAGAAGAAAGAGCCGCCTCTGAGCAGCTGGAGGGACACAGAGTCTCAGCTAGGCAAAAAAAATAAAAAAATAATAAAATCTCCTCTGCCATTTGAACAGATTTTAACTCTTAAAGAATTGTGCTCCAATTGCGGGAGGCAGAGCGAGCCACTTTCCTGCACCCTAATATTAAGCCACCACTCAAGCAAAACAATAGTTTTATTATTTCTTGATTTCTTTCTGAATATCGTCTTTGAGGTTCTGCTCCAGCTGCGGGCTATGAGGGAGTGAATGGGAGCGTGAATCTCCAGAGCCACTTGGATAAGAATACTCCATGCAACACTGCATTTTGCTAAATAACCAATGTTTGATAGACACAAACGTTTCGCTGTATGATCTCTGGGTGTGAATAGAATAAATTAGCATTCCAATTGTGCTGAAGAGGGAGAAAAAGAAGAAAAAGACAAGTTGCTTTTGAACAACAACACTTATATTTATTACAGGGTTGTAAATTGACTAAATTGACCTAACAGCAGGCAGTTTTATGAAACAGTTTCCATTTTTTTCTTGACAAGCAATGCATTATTTTGCTTTATGAATCATGACAGCTTGCCTGACATAAAATGCCTCTAGCTGCAGACATAAAACGGTATTTGGCTTACATTTTTGTCTACAGGTGTCCCATCCAGCCCGAGGAATGTGATCTCCATTGTGAACGAGACCTCTGTGATCCTGGAGTGGCACTCTCCCAGGGAGACAGGCGGCCGCGATGATGTCGTCTACAACATAGTGTGCAAGAAGTGCCGAGCCGACCGGCGCTCCTGCTCCCACTGCGACGATAACGTGGATTTCGTCCCTCGACAGCTGGGCCTGACTGAGACCAGGGTGTTCATCAGCAACCTGTGGGCTCACACCCTCTACAGCTTTGAGATACAGGCTGTCAACGGCGTCAGCAATAAGAGCCCGTACCCTGCCCAACACGTCTCCATAGACATCACCACCAACCAGGCTGGTAAGTGGCTGCTGTGGCAAGGCATGATGATAATAATGATGACTATTCTTATCCATCTTCAGCATCATTATCATGTAACATCCCATATGTTATTTTTAAATTTATCCTCATTGTAAACAATCTGGGTTCATCCCTCCCTTAGAAGTCATGTTAGAAATAGCACTTAATCTTTTTTAGGTGTGCATAAGACACTCATTAGCTACACTGTAATAACCATTTTTAAAACAAACTGAAAAGACTGTTAAAACTTCTTTTTAAAAGTCTTAATGACATTCTAAATTAAGCACTTTTTTTTTTCCTGGAGCTGATCTATGACGTGTCTATCTACCATCTCTGTTGAGAGTTGCATATGAGTCATACCAATCAGCACTTTCCTCCTCCATGCTAGCTTCGTCAGCGTCTAGCTGAGTCTGGAGATCCCGTCTGGACCAAGACCAAACGCAGCATATGAGACCTATGGTGGACAGTTTGACAGGGAATACAGTACAGAGGTGGTTTACTTGCTGGGCTTGGCTCTTGGCACCCCGGGGCTGAGTCAGGTAATTAGGTGGTTAGCTCCATGGCTAACTGAGCTAATTATCATCAGCTACAGATGACAGCAGACATCAGTTAGCCTACTTTAGCAACAAGTAAACAAGCTAACCACTGTCTGGTCATCAGCTAATTCTGTAAGCTAAATCATCTTGGTACTGTACTCTGTCGTCAGACTGGCCTTATAACATTTAATGGCATTTTCATGACATGTCCAAATGATACCACTTTTCAAATTAGCATTAAAGATGGAATAATTGACCAAAAGATAGTTAATGACAACAGTCATAAACATTTATTAAGACGACTGGTGTCATGACATGGTTATGACACTGTAACGACAACCCCCTCAAATAAAGTTACCATAGTAAGTAGTAGTAGTAGTTATTTCAATGTACATTTGTGAAGCAGATTCTACTATTATTGCATAAATGTGAATCATTTCACCTCAAAAGACCATCATCTTGCACAATGTGCATTTCAGAGTCTCACTTCATGGCATATCTTACTTCAGGGCTGCTAAGATTTCACGTCGCTCCACCGTGAATAATGACTTTAAGGCTTGAAGTGCGAGGCCAGCTGGTTTAGTGAAAGTTATACATACATGCTCTCTCTCTCTCTCTAAGCCTTCCATCCCTGAATCACAGTGATACAGTAGCTTTTCCCTTTGAAAACACGACGGAGAAGTTCAAACCGAGACCCAAAACACAGCATGTTTCATTCTGTGGCAGGACAAACACAATTCACCGCACCATCCCTCTTTCCTTTGTACTTTATTTACAAATCAAATGTGGTGATAGAAATGGCCCAGTTTGCATTTCTCTTTGGGCATTCCAGGAATTCTTGCTTTTTAACACTGGTAAAGGTAATCATCCCTCCAAAAACAACACACGAGACATTTATGAGACCTCTTTTCTGAGGTTCACATCTGGATGTTGAAGGCTGGTTGCTTCACAGACTGACACATCTCTTTGTTGTTTTTCTTTGGTCTTTGTTTAATGAGAATTTGTTTTGATAGCAATGCCGCACAGCGAGCGAGTCAGTACTTCTCTCTTCACGGAACGCTACACTCTAGTTGAAACATGTC
Organism: Lutjanus campechanus; assembly: GCA_027495735.1. Taxonomy (NCBI): domain Eukaryota; kingdom Metazoa; phylum Chordata; class Actinopteri; order Lutjaniformes; family Lutjanidae; genus Lutjanus; species Lutjanus campechanus. The sequence goes on from JAJHUR010138124.1 coordinate 17,554, forward strand.
TCTAAATCTTCAGATTTGTACAGTAACACTATCCTGCTCTCTTTACAAAAACAACAAGAGAATTCATCTTACTTAAATCTGTCCCTTTCACACATTTGTATTACAGTACACTGAATATTAGACGTGAGTCACAAAGCCATAATTTCTCTATTGCACCATTCTATCTTAGTTGACAGCAGACATGTTGAACTAATCAGCCAATCAGCTAAAAAAAAAAACTAATCAGAGTTTATCAAAACTAGGTTTAGAATGAGTAAACCCAGATCTAAAATTGAGCAGCGCTCGGTTGCACAATTATAAGCTAATCTCAGTTTAGTAAATCCAAGTTTATTGATATAAACCGAAGTTGAATATGGTTTGATTAATATGGATGCTACCAGGACCTAGAAGGTAGCAACTTAACAGTTAACAAAACCTTACATTTTTGCTAGTTAGCTAAAAAGTTAACAAAACATTGTATTTTTTGCTACTTCTTACACTGTTTTCTAGCTAGCTAGAGTTAAAATATTACATTGTTTCCTATCTAGCTAAAAAATGAACAAATCAATACATTGTTTGCTAATTGGCTAAAAGAGTTAGTTAGCCTAGTTGGCTTCCTCACGATGGCTCGACAGAGAAGCTCTAATTTCTCTTTCCTTTGAAAAAAAAACTAGCTGGTGGAATCAATGGAGCAATATGGCCAAATAATAGAAGTGGACAGCAACAGGACAGCAAGAAAAAGGAGACTGCCTGGCAGATCAATGCCTCTTGAAAAGGCAGCCATTTTAAACATTGAACCTCCTCAAAAGTAAGATTAAAGTTAATACGGGATCACTTTTTAAATTAGAGTTTAGAGTAAAAGCTAAACTGAGGTTTAAACAGAGGTTTAACTGTACGCTTTTTTAATTTGAAGCTAGTTTGGTGCAACATAAAGTTAAATCATGATATAGTCAGTTTTAAAAAAATGAATCCTTGTTGTTGCAACCCAGCCTTAAGCGTTGTATGACAGCTATCCAGGGTCGACTCTTGTTTACAGTTAAATACTTTAATGTCAGACTGGAGGAGACTTCCCCAAGATAGATACATGGACAGCTGCTGTTTTTTCCAGGCCATGCTGCGCTCTCTCACACACTATCCTCCCTCTGTTTGTGTTTGTGTGCATGTGTGTGCCTTCTCTGACTTTGCCCGTGATGGATCTGAGTCCAGCCAATGAAAATGACCTTCATCCTGCATCTTTCTCTCTCTTTTCCTCCCTGTCTGTCTCTCTGTATGCTCGTGTGTGCTCATCCTCTATAACCGTGCCTGTGATGGGACCTGAGCTCAGCCAATGGAAATGACAGGTTGAGGATACTGTCTTTGCCGGTCCCTTTTTGCTACAGCGTTTTTCATGCTCTTGTAGATCTTTGACTTGTACACAGAAGCTCCTATCAAGGGACAAGTATTGACCAAGTGAAAAATTTAAATGAGGCTCTCTTCATTTTTCTGTGTTTCTGTGGATGAGGCGGAGCGTGAAAATCACAGCCGGAGCTTGTGGGACCTAATAACAGACATGAAGTGGAGTTACAGTGTGGTGAAAGACAAGAGATTGTTGAGTTCATACTGGCGAAGAGTTGCGAGTTTGTCAGCTTGGGTCCCTGTTGGTCACGCGCTGTGATTTCCTGTGTTGTGCACAGTCAAGCCCTTCTGTAGGCAAATATGTAGTCTAATCTGAGGCTGCACTCAAAAATCATATGGAGATCACAATATGGCCAAGTGCAACATCCAATATTTTGATAAAAGACAAATTTGTGACAAAACAGCATTATAATAAAGTGTTGTAGTGCTACAGAGATGCCCTGGCCTACGAAATCAGAATCAGAATCAGAAATACTTTATTGATCCCTGGGGGGAAATTGTTATAAACTGTTAAATTGAAATCCTGTTTTTTCAGTGAAAATTGTGATGCAAAAATTAACATTCCCACTAAACGTGGTTCATATTGCAATTTCAATATCTGTCAAAATAATAATAATAATGAACCCTTTCGTACTATATGTCACTTTGATCTCGTGTCCATCCTTTTCTTGTGAATGTGATATTTGGAGGTGGATTTCTTCAAATTTGGTCCCACTTAGACTCTAGAATGAGGTCAAAGGTCAAGGTCACTTTCATATCAAAAACAGCAAAGACAACATGTTTCTCACTGGAAAATATTCACTGGAATCATACATTTCAATTTAGTGATCGCTTTGCCAAAGAAATAGACTCAATTCCTTCAAAGTCTTCACTGCATACATTATGAGTCTGGACAGTCATGGATGTAAACAGCAACTTGACTGGTTGTTGGAGGAATACAGCCGCAAGGCAGTAATTCTAGTTTATCACATCACGGAGCCCCAGTCTGATCCAATGATGAAATATCTAATATCAAATGAATTCGGTACTGATTCACTTTAATTGTAGAATGAACTTATTACAGATTTATCTCAAAGACCAGTGAAATAGAAAGTGCTTCATCCAGATTCCTTTTGTATGGGACTACATTTTGAAATTAAATTTGGTCCACTTGGTGGAGGGCATACGGTATTTGATTACGACGACTCTCAGAGGAATGTAATGACCAACTGAACTCTGTCTTTGTCTGAGAATGAGTCAGGGAGGAGTGGGAGGGAAGACGGGGCAGGATGAAGAAAGGGAGCGCTTTTTTTTTTTCCTTTTTTTTTTTTTGACCAGACTGCGAGACTGTGACAGTGAAGGAGAGGAAAATGAGGGAGTAAATAGGTCTGATTATCAGGGTGGCCTAATGGTGCTGACTGTCCCCATTTGACAGGCTAATAGCACACTTGACAGATAGATGTAGAAGAAGCAATGCCCAGGCCTATTGTTGAAGTCTGCTGCAGTAATGAGGTGTCTGCCAGTAATCTGCCAGGCCTGTGTCCAGCCCTGTGTGGCCCTTTGTAGCCAGGTAATTGCACTGTTCCTAGTTTCGACAGGGGGTTTCATTGGCAGGCCACTGAAGGAGCAGACGTATCCAGAGGGGATTAATGTTGATAACGTACTTCAAAAACTAAAACCAGAGACACTTTATAAAAATGTAGGACTCTATTTATTTGGGATTCATAAAGGCTATTACATTAAGAATTACAACATGTTCCCATTTCCGAAAAACCTTTCAGTCCTCTTGTCCGTTTGTTTGGTGTTTTTGTGCACTGTGCCCTGATGCAAGGTTGAGAGAGGTGGCGTAACAAAATGCGAATTCTATGTAAATGAAGAAGCAATAGCCGAGGTGTTTGTATTGTAAACACTGAGCCTGGAGGACCATATAAATTCTCAATGCAATCCCACTTATCAAACATGCAATGGGGTCATCAAGCCAGTCATGCCCAGTATATTCTAGCTGTTGCGAATAAATGTGAATTTGAAAACAAAAAGCCCCCAAAACAATTATAATCCAGATTAAAGGGACAGTTCCCCCTCAAATCAAAAATAGATATATTTCCTCTCACCTGTAGTGTTATTAATGGAGATATCAGCGGTAGGGATATCAGCCTTTTCTCAAATATAATATGGAACAGAATGCCACTTGTAATGGACAGAATGCCACCAAAACAATACAGCACCAAAACTTACTCAAGCTAATCCAAAGACGTTGGATGAGCAGTTTCATGTAGGAACTATTTTATTTCTACCAAACTACACCCACCAACCGTATCGCTGCGTAGAAAGAAGTGTGCATTGACTTACTGATGCGAGGCTCATACTCCTGACTGCGCAGGATGTAAACATTCATGGTGTCCCCCTCAGCTGAGCTGTAACGTTAGCGTCACTGAACTAGCTAGCACGGCGATAAGATTGGCAGATGTAGTTTAGTAGAGAGAAAATATTTGCTCACAACAGTCTGTGGATTATCTTGGGTAATCAGGTCATGATTTCTGGAAAGCACCACATTGATATCTCCAAAACTCAGCAACTCGCACAAAAACAATCTAGATGGATAAAGAACACTACAGGTAAGAGGAAAAGTATGCGTTTTTGATTTTGGGGTGAACTGTCCCTTTAAAGCACTCCTCTTTTTAGCTGGTATTCAGGGTTGTTGGTTCCCCCGCAGTCTATAAAAGCAAAACATTTCCTTCATCGGACCATTAAAGCCGTGAAACAACAGCATAATCTAAACCCTGTTGAAACCTACTTGATTGCTTCGGCGTCAGAATGACATCTTTCGCACTGTGAGACAAAAGCAAAGGATGGCTCTGTTTGGACTAAACAGACGAACAATGCGCAACCCTAATTTCACACAATGTCCTATCTATGCCAGAGCCAAGACTGCCGGTAGAATAGACAGATTTCTTTGTTTATGTGACATGGCATTGTTTATGCGCATCAGGGAATGCACAGGTGCACAGATATCCAGGATATGAATGCTGAAATGTGTCCATTGAATAATTTGATTGCAATTCTGTTTCAACTCAGAATTAACATGAGTCTGGTAAGCCACTGATTTAGACTGTGTTGTTCTAAAGAGGGAAAGAAGTGTGCACAAAGGCTTACACATTTTTTTTTATCATAAAAAGTAATTTTATCATTTTTTATTTTGGTCTTAAAAATGGAGTTCATCATCTCCAGAAGCATGTAGCACAGTTAAAGGTAAAGGGTGCACAGCTCACCGTCTCCTCCAAATCCCTCTCGGCTCTGCCTTTCAAGGTGAGCCATTTTTGTCATGTGCTGTTGTACTCAGCACAGCTGTTGAAAAAGGGTGATGGAGGAGACGGGTAATATGATTGCTTAGCAGGTAATAATTAATCAACTTAACCTCTTATTTATTTTCCATTTCGCCCATCCTTTCTGCAAATAACATGTATGGATGTGCCTCTGCTTAATGGGAAAGTAAAGTGCAAGTGCATATGCTTTTATACAAGTCGCTGTGACCATGTCATGAAAATAAGAGCCTGTAACGTCAATCACATCTAGTACGTCTCTGCTTAAAGAACCACCTCACCAGTTTTCAGACTTATCTTATATTTACTATGGCTGGCCATATGAATAAGATCTCAATATTTTTAGACTATTCCGCACTATGATATGATAATATATATATCTGGATATACACATTCTCTCTAAAATAGCATACTGTAAATTCTCAAATAGTGCAAACATATGATCTTTAAAATTATGAAAAAACTTTGCTGTTGATTAAACTACTCAGCAGTATATAACAGGGCTGAGTGACTAATTCAAATATCACACATAGAGCTGCAACAATTAATTGATTAAACATTTAGTAAATTATTCCCCAAATAATCTGTTAATCAATTGGTTGTTTTTAGAACAAAATTCTCTGATTTCAGCTTCTTAAATGTAATTATTTTATGGTTTCTTTACTCCTCTATGAGAGTAAACTGAATATCTTTGGGTTATGGACTAAACAAGACATTTGAGGACATCATCTTTGGCTTTGGGAAACACTGATCAACATTTTTCACTATTTTCTGACATTTTGTTGACCAAACTACTAATTGATTGAGAAAAGCAAATTGATCAACAATAAAAATCATTGTTATCAAATATATATCGTTATCGCAACAATATTGTAATATTACCAACAATTAGATTTTCAGTAAATAATCATCAGTAATGTGGATAATGAAATTATGAAATAATGAAAGTGTGTAAAGGCCGATAATAGCACAGCTTGAACAGACTTCACTTTACTGTCATGTAGCCTTTAAAGCCAGAAGAAGACAACACTTATGTCATATAAGTATATGTCATAATATATATAAGATGATATCTAATCTCATTTTTAAAAGATGATTTCTTGGGTGTTTTTGCCTTTATTCTGATAGGACAGCTGAGGTTGTGACAGGAAGGGGACACAGAGAGAGGGAATGACACGCAGCAAGTGAGCCACAGGTGGGAGTCGAGCCTGTGGCCACTGCAGAGGACTGGCAGCCTCAGTACATGGGGTGCACGCCCTACCAACTGAGCTATAGGGGCGCCCCCTTCTTTACTCCTTTTTGACAGTAAACTGAATATTTTGGGGTTGACAACAAAACACATCATTTGAAGATGTCATCTTCGGCTTCGGGGGAACTATGATCGACATTTTTCAACATTTTCTCATATTTTATCAATATATTGCCCAGCCCTAACACTGACCAACTTGTATTGGCTTATATACAATATTACACTTGTCAGTAGCATCCCAAAACCTTCAGCTGATGATGCTGTTTCAGTTCAAGATAAAGCCAGACAAACTGTGTCAACGTCTACCTTTTTGTAGTTTTGAAGTCTCACAGTTCAGTCTAGGCAAAATAATGACAAGAGGCCTTCATACCAAAGTAAGTATTTCTTGCTTCTGTTCTGCTCAAAATAACATCATCAGCTATGGGATTTAGGGGATAAATAGAGCCTTCCCATGAGACACAGACTGTTGACAAGGGTAATGCTATATTATTACCCCTCTAGTGCTCTAAGAATGTCAACCTGCGAGAGAACAGATGGGTGAAGTGCTCCTTTAAGTCAGATTACCCAGGAAAGAAAAAGTTTGCGCCTGCCTCACTGGAATCTTTTTCAACTTGACATGGCTTTAGTGCCGACTCTTGTGAGATTAAGAAAAACCAAGAGACCACCTAGAAAACAGTAAGGCGGCAGTAGTTAGAAGGGTTACGGTGCAAATTGGCCATGAGAGGACAAAGGTGAGAGGATGGCGCGGACGAGGATGAGGAAAGGAGGGAATAATGGAGGCGAGGAGGGAGCTGGAGGGATTTAGTGTGAATCACCGAAGAGGCCATTTAACTGCCCTCGATCCCAGCGTGTGTCTGGGAGGAAGGACTGATCAATAGTGTGATTTAAGAGTTCATTCACGGCCTGTGCTCTCCAGGAGATACATGCGCACACACATACAGATAAAGGCGCACAAAGGTTATATACTGCCCCCCTCTCAGGCCATCATTCACGCCTGGCCTGAATTTAGTCATATTTATCTATGTTAGCTGTTGAAAAATGACCATTTTATGTCTCTTTGTGAAATAGTGCGGTTTAATTTTAATGGTAGGAGACACTCTCTGCTTCCAGTGAATTTATTAAATTGCTGAATGACCACAAAGATAAATATATACGGTCGTGACGCTGCGGGCAATAAAAAGAACCACAGACATGGCAGCCATGTTTTCTTATGTAATCCATCCTGGACACTTAACCTACATCCACCACGGCTTCAGATGAGGAGGGTATTTTTCATCTTTTACACATTTTTTACAGCTCTTTTCTACTCTGAGTGGTTATATGTGGGGGTGGTTTGGTGCACAATGCATGAGGAAAAAAAAAAGAAGTCTATAAATCTCATGACTGGTGCTATCTTTCTCAACTAATGCCTGATGCTCAACAGTTCTCTGATCTTACTGGCACAGGCCTCTTGACCTAGATTGTGTGCCAGCAATCCCTCAGACCACAGAATGCCAAGTATATCTACAAACAATCCTCCTCCACTTAGCTGCTCTGTTTGGAGAGCTATTCCCACAGAAATGCAAACATCACTATCCTCGGCCTTCTATGGGCAAGTCCGACAGGGTGGGTTGCATTCGAGATACTAAGATGCAATGTGCTCGACTGAAATCCAAACAACCAGATGAATTAGAGAGATCTGCGCTCTGTGGGGTTCTAAAATCAGATGAGATGTTAGGCAAACATGTCTGTGGAGGGTATTCAAGGCACCACTCATTATGTCTGTTCAGTTTACAGGCTGCAGAGTCATGTCCATTTGTTTTGGGTTTTTTTGAAGGGGTTTTTTTAGGGGGGGGTTTGCTTTTTTCCTTGTTTCCTTCCTCTCGCCGGTACCTCTACGTATCAGAGCTCGGGTGTCCAATAGTTTCATCATCTTAGACGGTTCTTCGGGCTCTCTCCGGGTGCCATTTTTATTTCATTTGATGCCTGTTCTCATAAATGTTGGATCCTGTCCCTGCACCCAGAAAGTGAGGTATTAGCTGCAGGCAAAAATAAAAGTGTGGGCTTGAATGCTAGTGAGTCCCCTCGTCAATTCTGATGTCTTCATAAGTGACGGTGGGAAGCTTGCGTGTGTGTTTGCGTCTATGTGAGGTTACAAGTTCCTTTTTTTCCCCCCACATAGAGCTACGTTCAGAATCCTCCACGTATAATGTGATTTTGGAAATAATTCCGACCGTGGTTCCTTGACAGAAATCCACGGTGCTGAACTGATCCCTCTTTATGATGTTTGAGAGAGGCCCATTACCATATAGTCATGGCTGGCTTGGCCCTCTGAGCCCCTGCTAATAGGGAGGGTGGTAGTTAAACCTATGCCTTTGACAGAGGCGCAGCACATGACTATAGGCTGCTATCCTCATCTGAGACACTGAGCCCCTATTAGGAGACTGCATGGTTCAATGGTGTGCCAGCATCTTAAAGCACAAACCGCGAGTGCACTACAGGGAACAGAACAACTTGGCTTGTATATGTGGCTGTGAATGGGGCCATATTCGTGCACTTTGGTGGGTTTTTTTTGTCTGTACGCAGTGCTGAATGGTACAAGATCAGCTGACCAATTATAGTGTAACTTTCTGTCCAATCATTGCACTGAGAGCAACTGAGGCAGAGCGGGAACTTGCAGCTGGGAATTCAGATGCGTGAGCTGTGCTGCATGAGCAACAGAGACGGCCGTCTGCACTCGGTCTATCCCAGGAACCTCACAGTGAGACAGAGGACGCTGTGAAAGGAGAGCGAGAGAGTTGCAGACATAGGGGTGGAACTGATAAAACTAATATTGGCTACTTTTTACGGGGCACAGAAGACAGAACTTTTACTTATACTTTAAAAGGAACAATCTTACACATCAATCTCATTTTTTTAGTCATGGGGAGGACTTCTCAGCCTGTGAAAACAGTTGCACAAAGTCTTCAGCGGCTCTGGAAGTAGTTGTCTGAAGTCTGAAGCCCCTTTTATTATGGGTGTCACAATTCTCTCTCTTTTTTTTTTTTTTAGCACTGATGGATGTGCCATTGTTAGACTATTGAGTGTTGATTTGTGAAGATCAACAGATCATTGGTTTTGTCTTATCATTTATAATTTTTCTGTCAGGTCTTTGAAGTGTTGTGTTTTTTTTCCCCACACACATACTGGATGCCGCAAGTAGGTGGAGTGGAGGGAAAAAAAATACAGTGAGATCACCAATTCTGCCTTTGATTTTGATTATTAAGACTTGAGAGTTCATTTCAATTTTCAATTTAATATTGAAACTGTGACAGCCCTACCTTTGATACAGCCTGTTCAAGGTGGGAATGCCGCGCTGTTAGACAGCCACAACGTTCTGTATACCACTTACTAACATGAAATGGGAGGGCATTGTTCCGCTGCTGGAATGCCAACTATGTTGTGTTACATTACCTCTTTCACTTTCAGACCGCCTGCATGCTATCTGAAATCACACCATGGGGGCAGCATTATGATGGGTTTTCTTTATGGAATCATTGCAGAATCTGTGGGATGTGTCTTGGTATCCTGTCGTCCTCTTCAATCACCGTAAATTCAGCCATTGTCTTATGTTCCACAGATTATATCACTTTTAGGGGACTGTTATGGGTCTGAGGAAAATGCTTACTAAGGATGTTCCTTCTAGCAACAGATAAGGGACTACTTAAGTTGCTAAGGACAAACACCTACGGATTAAAGAGTTTTCTATAACAACATTTTATGGAAATCCTTTGGCATCCTTAGATGAAAATTTAAGGGGAACTTTAGCCTAAGGGGATTTATGCAACTGCTTGGCGCTTTACCCATACAAAGGAGGGAGGGATATCTTTGCATCAGTTTTGACCATTCTTTAAAATTTATTTTTTTATGAGCCTCCCAAATTTATGGAAGTGCAACTCTAAATCACTGGACTACTCTTTCAAGATGTAGAACAGAACATTTGATGTGCTGACCCCTCACCATAGCATTTGAATTATGGAGCCCACACAGTGAAGTAGCAATGGTGAAAACAGAGGCTCAGGTCTGTGCCAGACATGTAAAATGATGCTCCGGCTCATCTGTATTCCTCGTGAGATTAATCGCGCAAAGGTAAAGCATCTTTTCATTCTTTCATCAGTTTTCTTTCAAGCCCTCTCCCACCTTTTCTCTCTCTCTGTCTCTCTTTTCTCTCTTTCTCTTGCTTTCTCTCTTTCTCAGCCAGACACTGGGAGGCTTTGACTTTGATTAATGGTGAGCCAAGCTCTGCATTAAAAGCCAGGGGCAGCAAGTGGGGCCAGATAAAAGTGGAGCACAGGAGCAAGGGATGGGAGGGATGGAGGGAGGAGAGAGGAGTGCAGGACACAGTCACCAATCACTGTCAGCATCATCGTCCCAGGGTGACAGTGGGGGACGCAGTTGGAGGGGACAGCGGTGCTTCATTGGGCTGAACCTCACCCTCATACAGGCACAGCACATTGTCTCTGACAGGCTCTTCACACATAGGCTACTAGGACACACAGACACACATGCATGTGCGCACGCTCTTTATCTCTCCTCTGGAAAACACGGTCACTGTCTGTCCAGTGGGAAACGCCAGTGAGAAAAGTTGTTTTTTTTTTCTTGAGGGGCGGAGGTGAGAATTTGTGGTGTAAAGATAGAAGTTTATGATCAAATATTCAGAACTTACACTTGCTCATTTAATATAAAATATAAAACAGCCCAATATAAAACTGGTACAGTGAGATGATCAATATTAAAGGGATAGTTCAGATTATTTAATTTGGGTTTGTATGAGGTACTACCTCATTACCTAAAGTAGATGTTAGTCAGCATGCTCCATAGTTTGGGGAAGAAGAGAGAAGTACCAGCATGGAAGCAAAGCTGCTCTGGACAGGATCAGAAACCAAAGGTACTTTAGCTGCTTAAAAAGGTTCACATATGAAAATCACTTTTTTTTTCCTGACTGTCAGACAGCCTTTTCTGAAACCGCTATTACCACTATTATATAAGCCGAGCATCGCTCTCTCCAAACTAACCAAACTTCATGGGTGAAATCAGCAATTTTGCCTGACAGAACACAGGAGTTGCTGGTCTACTGCTGCCTCGCTCTGTTAGTTTGTTTGTGACCTCAGTGAATCTGAACTATCCTTTTAAAACACCGAAGTTACACAATAACACACCAACAGATTGAGGCAGCAGCAGACCAGCAACTCCCACGTTCCACGAGGTAAAATGACTAATTTTGTCTACGGAGTTTGGTCGGTTTATATGGGGATATTTGGCTTATATAACAGCGGTTTCTCATTGGGAAATGCTGCCTAATGGCCAAGTAAAGCTGTGAAAATATTCTAAATTTAACGACCACTTGAATTTGTATCATTTTTTCAGGTGGACTTTTTAAAATTATGTAACTGAGCCCATCCACAGCAGTTCATTGCTTCGCTTCCGTTCTGGTACTCCTCTCTGCTTCTCAAGTACCTCATACACCCACATTAAATCATCCGAACTATCCCTTTAATCTGATTGGCTTGTTCCTCCAAATAGGGAGAAACCGCCACACATAAGCACAACAAAAATCTCAACCCAGGATACACACTTGCAGACATTCGACACTTGAAACATGAGTAAAAATTCTCCATGGTAAAAATGGATGTTCTTCCCGTCTTGGCGCCTGAATGCATGGATTGAGTCGGGACCAGGACTCGGGGCTGCTGGGGCTGTGGAAATACCTCTCCTCCTCAACCCCTTTTTTCCACTGCAGGAATTTCTGTGTGGAGTGCCCCTCCCTGGGGTCTGTCAGGAACAGTGTGTGCCTGTGGCCGGTAATTGATAATGCGGCCCAGGCAGCCCTAGCCCTGGTCAGTGGAGCGTGAACCAGCCTGAGAGGCAGAGAGGCTGAAGTGCACCGAGGTGAAGCTTAGCTCTCACACTCTCTGTCGAGGGTATGAGAGGGAGGGATGGAGGGGGGTGGGGGGGGCAGGAGGTGAGAGCCAAGGGAGGCAGACGGAACAGAATCCATTCACACTGACAGGATAAACAGAGAGTCATTCATTTGTTTACATTTACATTTAGGCCAATTATCCGACAATCAAATCAAGAAATACTTAACCCAAAAAACTGCAGCACGAGCCGTCTTTCCTACAAAACAGGATTTACAAGCAACCACGCTGAGTGAAAAGGTCAGGGGCTTTTCTTCTTACAGAACTCCTGTGACCATTGAGTGGTTATGCAAGGGTGAAGTACAAAGCGAAGGGAAAGAAATAGAATAACCATTAAGGAGTCTGATAAAAGGGATCATTTAGTTGAGAGAGGGTGCCATTTGCTGCCTTTTGAATAGAGGAGTTATTCAGAAAGATGGTGAGTGGAGACCAGGTGGAGCGATGACTAGGCCTCAGCAGCGAGCAGGCGGAGAGCCAAGAGGCTGATAGGCACAAAATGTGGAGCATGGGCTTGTGTGGGGCTGTATTTATGCCTGCAGACATGGGGGTGGAGATTCCTTTCCAGCACTGTATACAAACACCGAGGCTTTGAACTTAATATGAGCCGCCGCAGAATCGGTATTTAATCAAACTTACTTGTATGTTCACAAATTGGTTTGATGAGTAAGTTTGGTTGGATTCCGCTTTGAACTTTAAATTCGAGCTTATTTTAGCACCTTGGAGGAGTCTGTGATCATGCAGTAGATTCTGGAGCATATTCATATGCCATTAAAGCGATTCATTTGTACATAAAAGCTAAGCAATTTGTATCTTTATTTAATATTTTGTGACAGTTTTATATCTCTGTCATAGATTGGTGTATTTATATGAAGGATTCTACTTAAAACGTGGCTTCAAATCCTCCATAAGATTAAAAAAAAAATCTATGAATAAATAAGCAACAACCAAACTTAAATTAGGAAAAACATCCTTAGGTAGTAATTATTAAGAGCTTAACACTCAAACACTCGGCTAATCTGCTTCATCAGGGCTGTCTGTGTGTGTGCGGTTTGATCAGATTTTATTGACAGTGCTGGCAACACGAGCAAACAACCCTACAACTGTCATCAAATTCTGATTCAAGTGCTGCCTCGCCCTGATTGGTGTATATGAGACATCACATTTTTCCATCTGAGCCCCGTCCACTTCAAACCGGTAAGAAGAGCTCAGAGAAAAACACAAATACAGAAATCTCTGAAGTGCAAAACAGTTTTGACTTTGGCAGAAAATAGTGTGTAAATCAGGACCAAACATGAAATGAAAAAAATGTTTTTAAACTATCAGGACAGATAAATTATCAGCCAATACTTGCCTATCACAGCTATATTGGTCTATCAGCATATAGTGGTTGATAAATAACAGCTATGCTAATATCTGATTTGGACGATTATGTCAAAACATTTAATTTGAATTATATAAACGTGAAAGTATATTTGTGAAGTTTTTGATGGGCATTACTAGAAAAACTAAATGAACATTTGAAGAGTTAGAAATGTTCTTTGATTTTGTTCACTGCAAAAAAAAAAAAAAAAGTATAAAAAGTTGAGAAAAATCATCATTTCAAGGCAACTGCCTTCACTGGATTTCTAAGATTTGAATCAACTGAACTACAAAAAAAAGTTTTGCTGATCTGTAATGTTTAGTTAGGATAATTTACTTTTCTTCTTAAGATATACTTGAATCTTCGAGTCTAAAAATACCTGAAGTTATATTTGTAATTCAAAAATTGTTTGTGAATTGTAGTGAACCTGATTCGTCATGATTTGTGTGCTTGAAAATTAAAGTATTGCAATTGAAAATATAAAATTCTTAAGCATTATTCAACAACACGAACTTCTTGTTGAAACACAAAATTGTGAAATTATCAGTTATCTTATTGGTATTGATCACGGGAAGCCGGTTATTTTCTGTGTTGGCTATGAAAAACTCTAAACTGTGCATCCCTACTTTAAACCTAGTTTTCAGATTTGCAGGCTTCTCCCTGAAATATCCTCTGCTACACAAAAACTTATGATTTTTTTTTTTTTATCTCCAGCAACAACAGAGGTTTGTTTAGAATAAACAGAGGGGAAAAACATAGCAGCATGACCGGAAAAGAGAAAACACCTCCAGGACCAAATGATAGCGTGGTAGTGTATAATGTTTTGAACTGTGCAGATTTTAGAAACCCACACACCTGCTGGCCAAGCCAGTGCTGTCTGTGACATTTAGGAACTTGTCAGCTTGCCCTAGATTACACATATTAACACAACAAATAGATAATGAAAAAAAAAGTGAATATCAGCACCAGGAAAATGTACCTTTTCCTCACAGCAGAGACAGTCCTGGGTATTGAACTCCCTTGACGCCACAGTCAGCAGTGACAAGATATCCACAGATTTGTTAAATGTCAACAGTGAGGAAAGCTGCCAAGGTATGATAGTGAAAAGACAGGACACCTGTTCTGGTGGTAAAAAATTAGGGTCAATTTCAGTTCAAGTCGATTTATTTTATTTCAAACCTGTAGTCCGTATAGATAACAGATAGGAAGAATTCTTTCAGCTGGTCAGATCCCACATTAGCTCAGACACAGCTCTTGTTAGACACATGCAGTGTTTCAACAGGATGTGATAGTGTACAGTATTACCTTTATGATGCCTACAGCAAATACAGGCAGGTGTACTAAAACTTAAAGATGTGAAACCACACACAGAAGCAGACATAATCACACACCTGCACATGCACACACGTATACAGAGTTTTATTACGGATGATGTCTCCCTTCTGCCCAATAACACAATCTCTGAATGGCATGTGAAGAGTGACAAGGAACAGGGTTAATTCTGGGTTAATTGACAGCCCATGTGTGTGCATTCATGTGGACTGGGGCTGTATGATGGAATAGACTGTGCAGCTGGGCTAAAACGTTCACAATACTGAGACCAATTTAATACCAAAGGGTTTAATTTAATGACTAACGCGTTGTTCATGCAGATGAGGTCTTACACATTTCATATTAGCAGGGGAATGTTATGAATTTAGTTTCTGTATAGAGACTCAAGATGCTGCTGAAGATCCAGTGCAGCCTGCTTGTGACTGCAGAGCGGCAGTTTTATTGGATGCAAGCATATATTTTTCCTGCCTGCGCTGTTTAGCAATTTCATGGCTCACCATGACATCATTTGCACTGAAATCAGCAGTGGAGTGTACCACGGGGGGTGTCACAATAAATCAGATGAGACAAATTTTCATAAAATTTTGCCTGTGCTGCTGCGTAGTGTAAGACTTCATATTATAACACAATCAATTTTGTGTCATTTTTGCATCAGGTTTCTTCTAGATCTTCTTCTGTTCATGTTATGTTTGCCCATTTCATTGTAACACGCATTCCTAAGCTAACTGGCTCCTGAATGAGAGCGATTTAATATGACCTACCATCGTGCTATGATGAGGAAAACATGTCAGATATTTTTTAAATAACTTTCTTACCTGGCATAATTCAATTTTACAAAGACAATGACTGTCATTGTTAAACATTACATCATGTTGTTTAGCATAGCCATATGTAGATCTTTGTCGCAAGTTTAAAATATGAACAAACTGCCATGCATGACAATGTAAAAAGCTCTGGAGCTGTGTTAATTACTGCATCTCATGGATGCCTCACTGAGTGCTCCTATATTCTGCCCAAGGAGCCAAAATGACTCAGTCCAACAGTGGACTAAATCCAACACGATTGGTTGCCGGACTCAAGCCAGACTCGTGGAGACTGACAATTCTGGCACAAAGGTATCCTGAGTCCCGCTAACTGGAGCTGACACTCAGCCGAAGTCCACACCCTCAAACCTTTGCCAGATCAGCGGCCATGTTTGGTCCTGCAGTGCCAGAATATGGCTGAGTGCAGCTCTAATCGGCCCGACTCAGCTGGCTACCTGGTTACTGAATGATGAGAGGCAGTTGTACTGTTTAAACTTGGATTCTGTGCAGAGCGCTGGTCGCTCTGATGACCATTTATACATGTATTGTGATGTCGGAACGTTTTTAAAAATGTGCACCTTCATTCCTGAAATCATTAGTGTGAATAATTTACCAACAATTATTAGCTGGCAGATAATGAAGTGGCTGTCCCATAGCTGGCTTGATGTACTTAAAGTAAACAATTAATGTGACTACAAAAGGCCACAGTTCCATATGTTCATGTTTGGCGAGCGTAATCTAAACCCTCGCCTAGTGACTGAGGGAATACTAGACAATCAAAGGAGATATCCCAGACTAATGTTTTCATCACTGTACATGGCAGTCAGAATTAGCAAAAGACACATTTATCTGGCAGTAAATACCTTATTATATCATTGAAAATGTTTATTCTGGGAATGTTCTAATTCTGTGTTACTCTTTCTGTGTCCTACAGCTCCTTCCATCGTTCCCATAATGCATCAGATCAGCTCCACCATGAATAGCTTCACACTGTCATGGCCGCAACCTGAGCAGCCCAACGGCATCATTCTGGACTATGAGCTGCGCTACTATGAGAAGGTAAGATGCGTCTTTTGTGTGTGTGGAAATGCATGAATTTACATTTCTATGTATATTCCATGTATGTGTAGTCCAGGTGAAATATGAAAAATCAGATATGGAACCATCGCAAAAGCACCTTGTAGTGCCCAAGGCAGCCATTTTACTCTACGCCATATGTATTTTGTATCGTATCTCCAGAATGAAACATGATAACACAGAAAAAGTGTCTCCCCACATGTTTTGATGGTCAAGTATTACAGTGATACTATACATGAGTAGGGGTGGGTGATATGGCCAAAGTCCTCTATCACAGTATATGTCTTTTTTTTTTTTTTTAAATCAAAGTAACTATATGTATCACAATACAGTAATACTGCAATGTTAGTTTCAAAGGCAGCTGGATTCACAAGATCATGCGATAATCATGAGATAATCATGCAAGATCAAGCAAGAATATCTCCCACGGTGGAAATGGTTCTACCAAATCTCTCCTGGTGGTCACATTTCTACCATCACGCGGTGAATACTCTCATATCGCGCAACCCTACAATGTTTCAAGTTAATAGTTAATGGTGGATTTGGGAAATCACAGTATTTGAGAACTTGAGGCTAGATTTTGTAATGTTATGTTGAGTTTTTTGTTCATTTATTCTGACAATTCAGTTACTGTCAAAAGTAGAACATCATTCAATGTGGCCTTAACAAAAAAAGAATGTGTCAAACATCAATATTTGCTTCAAAAAAATGTACTGCAGAACACGATTGTGTGATTGTTGTTGTAAAATGGCTGTACAGCTGTACCAGTGCTTTTATGAAAAAGTGAACATATCACCTCCAAGTTGGCACATATCACCTGGACAAGTGTGAAATCGCATGTCTGTCTGCAGCAGTGCCAGCTCTTTGAGATACTACTCTACATGCAGAGCAAACTGCATGTAAAGCCCCCCCCCCAAAAAAAATCTAAACTCTCCCGGATATCTGTGAGCAGAGTCCCCTGGGTTGATAATATGTTCTTTCACTGTGTTCACTCCATCTCTCCCACTGTTCTTTGGTTTCTGCTGCTGATGAAGTGAATAGGTTGACCTCTGCTCCAGGCCCACTCTGCACAGTGCAGCAACCTGTCCCGCTGTGAAAATGCATTGCGTCTGGGGGGGAGTCACATCGACCCGTCTGCTCACACACAATACGTCTGCTTTATTAAGTCGCCAGCCCTACCCCACAGCGCCTATGCTGCTCTAGTATTGACCTGTAGGCTTTTCCCAAGGCCTGGGACATAATGATACCTAGAGATCGGAGACTCTAGCTTTTTGTTGGGTCCCTTGTTTGTCCTCCTAAAGCTGATCGATAGGTGTAGCGAGCTTGGTCATGCATGTTCTTTCCCCAGTCTTTGTTATCTTAAGCTGAGACTTTTGCCAGACTTGGTGCACCTTCACCCATGTTCTGCTTTTCAAATAAAAGAAAAAAATCGATAAGAGTTTTATAAATGTTTTTCTTTCTCTGTCGAGTTATTTATTTCACACAAACTCATTTTGGCTAAGGTTCGTGGATCAATATTCACAACTCCACCTTCGAACAGTGTTTGTCACATTTAACATTTTCTATCAGGGAGAACAACAATCATGTTTTTAAATGATGTTTGCAGTTGGAAACTCGGTTATCCAATAATAGTTGCATTGCTTTCTGTTTCCCCCGTGGCATCGCACAGGTCATAAAATTGAATCCGATTGCCATGGCCC
This sequence comes from Lutjanus campechanus, assembly GCA_027495735.1. Lineage (NCBI taxonomy): Eukaryota > Metazoa > Chordata > Actinopteri > Lutjaniformes > Lutjanidae > Lutjanus > Lutjanus campechanus. Next base: position 35,684 of record JAJHUR010138124.1, read on the forward strand.
TGAGAAACCTTATCTGCCAGACAGCTTAGTGTCGTGTAAATAACACTTATACAGCCTCCCATTAGCTCATGAATATCAATGAAACCTAATCCTATTGATGTTTATGTAGCGTGTCCTCACACAAATAGATGAGCACGGCGTAATCACAAATTAGTGAATTAAGGAGGACAAGATTGCTAATTGCACTGGGATGATTCAGGTGACAGAGAGGTTGCGCTCAACGCTGTCTACCTCTGTTTTAATGTGCCTTCTCATCCGCCTGTACAGTATGTGCGTCTATCTAGAAAATGTACCACAGTGTGAGTGTGAGCAAGACACAGAAGGTGAGTCACAGTGATTGCTTTGTGACACACTGAGCTGTGGAGATGAGATTTCCACACTGGTGGTCCTCCTTTGACACTCTGTACTTCGGACCTGACAAGGCTTTTTATAGGCTCTAAACAGACTTTTCTTCCACCAGCCTCTGCTGTCCAAAGTGTCACTGGAGATGTGTTTTTGTGCCTGATTAAGCACCAACCCACCGAAGAAAAAAAGCAGGTGGTGGCAAATTTGGGCAAAACAATCAAACACAAGTATACTTCATGTGTGTCATTTTATTTTACAGTACACTAGTAGATGTAATAAGCCATACTTTGTATTAAAATAGATGAAAACTAGATATATTTGTTCTTTATTAGACAATAAACAAACACAGTTATACCCTGTACTGTAAATTATAATATTTCCCACTGTTTGACCATTATTAGAC
>JAJHUR010138125.1:0-43337 GCA_027495735.1 Lutjanus campechanus
GGCCCAATGTATCCACATTATCCACACAAGAAACTGATTTCTTTAAGAACCTGTCTGGCAGGGTGTCAAAACAGCAGGTGGAATTAAGATGCTTCACTTACACTCTTCAGAGGTTTAGTATTGGTAGCATAGAGGGTTGAGCAAAATCTAGCCAAATTGTCTCTGCATTTGCAGCAGTGGTCTGGTTCCATTGTTTGGCAATGGATTATGGATTAGTTAGCTTCTTAACAGTAAATACTAAGCTTCTCTTTTAAATTGCTATTGTGAATCTCAAGATTATTTTTTCTCCATTTGCGCTCCTGCATTCTCTTTTCCGACTTGTGACTGTTGAGGTGTTTCTCCACAATGCATTCTGCTTACCAGCTAAGGTTTTACAGTCAAACTTATTATTATTATTATTATTATTATTATTATTATTATTAGTAGTAGTAGTAGTAGTAGTAGTAGTAGTAGTAGTAGTAGTATCATTGTTAGTAATAGTAGTAGTAATAGTATTTTATCATTAAAATGATTACTTTTGTTAACCTTATTGACATAGACATAGCTTCCATGAAATCTGGTTTGTACGGAGCCCCAAAAAAGACCCACGTGTAAATTTGTACTCTCGTTTTACAAATCAGCGTGCAACTTTTTACAAATCCGTGCTCACATTTTAAAAAAATGGATTTGCAATCTGTGCACACGAATTGCAAAACCATGCACATGGAATCTAATTGCAAATTCATGTGCATGGATTTGTAAACCCTGCCTGCGGTTTTGCAATTTGTTAACCAAGAGTAGAGATTTAAACATGGCTCTTTCTGATCCCAGGGCGCTCTCTGTAGGTTTGTGTATCGGGAGAAACTGGCATATCAAAGAAAATGAAAGGAAACAAAATGAAACAGTCAGAAAGGTCCATGACTGTGATAACAGTGCTAAAAATATCAAAATGTGTGCATACGTCTCCTAAGTTTCAGTTGAACAAATGAAAATTACAACTTGAACTTTTCCCTAAGGTTTTTACTCGGAAAAGAAAACGAGTGTCCTTCTTTGAAAGAAAACCTGAGAGGACAATTGGCTTTTTCATATTGTGTTTTTGACTGACTTATTCACTATCAACAATCTTGTACTTCAGATGACATTTTTTATTCCTTTGCTAATCAGAATCATTCCATTTTTGTCATCAATTAGATTAATACCTTGATGTCTAGTTTCCTGCAGTTACAAATCATAAAAGTTCTGATCTTTGTGCCAAAACAGACCTTTGAAAATTTAAACACATATCCAAACCATATATTAGTGAGATGTGTTAGGGAATTTTCCATTCTCTAGTAGGAATGCTAAGGCCTTCGAGCCATACCATTAAGATACCTGTTCTAACCTTTAACAGACATACTGTCTCTCCTCTAGCATAGTAGATGCGGCTGTCTTCTCCTTTCAGATAAACAAGTGAACAACCTGATAGTGTTGCGATGGGAGCTGAGGTCTAAGAGGTGTTTGTCTTGTCTCTCTGACCGGAGAAGACGTAAACTGTAATCTGTTTTGGATAACACTGACCCTGAGCTGTAGAGCCAGAGGTGTTGAACTGTGGTCTCAGACCTTGTGTATTCATAATTCCTGTGTTTGTATATTCAGACCAATAAGCTAACTCAATGTGATGGGGCTGACCTTATTTAGGCATAGATTCATCATGACCTTATCCGTGAATGCTTAAAGACTATTCCGGAGGACAGAAACGCCAGAATTGAGGGGAACATCAATGCCAACTGTTTACTGGTTATTCCTTCATTCTCCTTGATCAAGTTATTATTAAACCAGTTTCAGTGTAAGACATACTGGACTCCTGAGTACTTCTTCCATCGGATGCATGGGCAAGGCAATAAAATCCACAACAAGATGCTGATTCCATACAGGTCTACTTAGCTATCTCAGGTCAACAGAAGAAGTTGTGCCCCACTAAGAGCTCAAGACTCAGAGCGACTGAATTTTTGCATCTACATTATGAAACGGTCTTCAAATTTCTTCGTTCTAGATGATAATTACAATTTTATTGATGCAATAAGGCTGTGATTTGTTCTTATTCTTAACATTTTTTTAAAAAAGCTGATAAATTCCTTTACAACATAGCTATAACTTTCAGAGTATCAAATCACTACAAACTATTATGAAGATCAAGAATAATTCATAGTGAAAGTTAGTCTGCCAATATTTAATCTTTTCCAATCACTCTTATGATTACGTTTCCTTTGTTTCAGATTCATTTCTCCCTCTTCCTCTCTATTATGTCTGTTGCTGTCTCTCACCCTCCCACCAACAAACTGGAATGGAGCCAGCAAACACTGTCTGTTCCTCCCACTAGAGAGGAAGTCAGCTCGCCCACCACCAGCCCACACACACAAACCCACACACAACATTTACAAAAATGACTAAAAATGCCTCTCATACACAGCCTACAAATGTGCACACACAAATTAGCACTCACCCTCAGCATATATACTCACATTAACACTTTTGTACTGCATGCATGCTCATCAACACAGCACAACACACACACATACACACAGACACTCATAATGTCTCTGTCGAGTCTGAGATAACCAGGCAGCTCTCCTCATCTTGCAGACTGTGTGTGTAGTGAGTGCACAGCTACAATCTGAGTAGCAACAGGCTGCCATTTGGTAACACACTGACACTTAGACGGCATGACATCACGTCATTAGGTAAAGCCTCTACCACAGAGCTAAGATGGAGTAAAAGCGACACTGCAAATCACATCAGCAAGTCGAAACATTAGCTTAAGTGGCATCTCAGCAAATGGTGAGTGGAAGAAGTCATCTTCACCAAGACCCGTTTAGTTGCTAAACTTTGTGAATGATTCACCACAAACTCTCTTCCATTTAAAGACATGATTTTGTATTTTGTTCTGAATACTCATGTTTCCATGCAGTGCTACCCCAAAGCTGTAATGTAAGAGTGGTGAATTAAGTACTCATACTTGAGTAATTGTTTGTATCTAACTAGCTACAAACTATCTAGCAGTTAGTAGCAGTTTCCTTTTTTCTTTTTTTTGGAGGTTTTCATTTTTTAACAGCCTGAGACCAATACTCACATTACGGAAATCCCTGAAAGGGACAAACTGCACAATGTCCCGAACAGCCTCCTCTCCTGTGTTGGACCTCAAAACGCTGGCATCTCCATCTAAGAACTCCATGGCAGCAAAATCTGCGTTGCCCACGCCGATGATGATGATGGACATGGGTAGCTTAGACGCCTGCACAATGGCATGACGCGTCTCGTCCATATCGCTGATGACACCGTCTGTTATAATGAGGAGAGTGAAGTACTGCTGCAGGGGGGAAGAGGGATGGTAAAAGGGAATAGATGGGGACACAAAAGACACAAAAAGGCATGAGAAATCCCATTTCCATGTGATGTCAATGCTAAATCTCAAATCTCTATAAAGTTACTTTAAGAGAGATGTACATTTAAAGAAAACAGCAAAAATCTGTTACAATCATGATTATGTTGTCAATAACGGTACGTAGAGTGACACAGTGTTGTGGAAGGAGAGAAGGAGGGCTAGGACAAAGACAGAGACAAGGCAGAACTGAAGAGAAAAAAATCAGTAGGACATTTCAGATAGTGACAGTGACGAGGAGACAGGAGCTGCACAAGGGAGAGAAAAATAGAAACCAGAATGAAAGCTTTTCAGTATTACAGCAAGTTGGGCTCCATTCATATGACGGAGCACACCATCTGTTCCTGAAAAAAAAAGAAAAAGAATCCAGTTATGAAAAAGAGGAAGAGATGAAAAAAGAAAGGAAGGGGCACCCCAATAGCTCAGTTGGTAGAGCATCTGCCCCATGTACTGAGGCTATCAGTCCTCTGCAGCGGCCCTAGTTCGATGTTAGCCTGTGGCCCTTTGCTGCATGTCATCACCCCTCTCTCCCTGCTTTCTTGTCAAGTCTTCGGTTGTCCTCTCTAAAGGCATAAAATGCTCCAAAAATATAAAGAAAAAAAGGAAGAACAAATGGTGAACAATTTGCAATAAATCAGGAGGGAAAGGGATGTGTCCTTGGCACAAGACTTAAATATCCTGTAGCATTATGTAATCGATACATGTTATGCATAATGAATGCATAAAAGGCACATGGGGTCACTAAACTATTTGAGTACAAAAATTTGTATCTGTATAAACTGGAATAAGCGGGAATGTTTTTCATGGACTGGAGATGGACTTTGCACACAGATAGCACTTATTTCATTTATCCGTATATTTACTGAGCACTGTCACAACAGCCAGCCCTGTGATGAACTGGAAACTTGTCCAGGGGGTACGCCGCCTCTTGCCCAATGTCAGCTGGGATAGGCTTCAAGGCCCTTCAAGGATAAGCGGTTATGGACAATGGATGGATTGATGGATGGATGTCATAACAGTATGTGCTGTTGATAAAATATGCTAATAATAACATCATAGAAAATGCTATTTTAGGGAGCTACTATTCTGTCATATATGTATCCTTTAGAAGTGGGAAATTAGCAATGCCACTTTGATCAGGTGTATCTTCACGGGTAGAGAAATATGAGACGAGTGATTATATTGCATATATTTTAGCAGGCTTAACAGATTCCTGTTCCCGCAATGTCCGAATTTCCCTGTGGGTATCACTATTTAATCTGATATTATATTTCACTCATGGTCCTGACAATGTTGTTTGTAATGAACAACTAGCTATTTTAAATGAACATGCTCAGAGGTGTTTGGACAAGCCCAGAATTAAAGGACCAATGTGGAGGATTTAGTGGCATTTTGCAGTAAGGTTGCAACCAAGTACTGAGTACTGCTTGCATCACTCTCCTCTTCCAAGCATGTAGGAGAAGCTAATGTGGCCACAAAAAATGCGAAAAATGCGAAAATGTTTGGTTTGTGTGTTCAGAGCCACTGTAGAAACATGGTGGTTCAACATGGTGGACTTTGTGGAACAAGACCCTTGATAAATGCAACAATTCTTATTTTCAGGTGACTATACATTAATGAAAATGTTGCAACCTAAAAATATTTATGTTTTAAAATCTATAATGGAAAACATAATTGGTTAGGCTGTACAGAAGGATACAATCTATTTTTATTAATTTAATTTGAATAATTTGACAATTTTGTTTGATCCTGATATTATTCTTATTTCTACTGTTGTTTCTACAGAAAGGAAAAGTGCAGTGTTATTTTGAGCAACATAGCATGACACTGGTCTGCTTCACAGCAGTGATGTAATCTTTGTTGTTGTTCTGCATGTGTACAAAATACCAGTGCTGCCAGCTGCTGTCTGGAAGAAGAAAACATTCAAAAAATATATGCAGCGCTGGGGAGAATAACGTTGCCAAACGCAAGAAGTCCTGTCTTTTTAAGAGTGCAACAAAAACATACTTTTGAGACTTTGTATATCTCGCGAGATGGATCGCGAGACTTCATATATCTCTTAATGGATGCACGTGTGAAAATATCACGAGATATACGAAGTCTCGCGATACATCAACGCCATGTTTACATGCTACAGCTGACATGTGGGCTAAAAACATGATGTAAATGGCGTCTTTTGTAGTTAAATTTGAATGTTGCGGCTCGTGGACACTTGGATTACACCACACAAGCAGGATGGAGACATTTTGTGTTTGTTTTGTGTTCTGTTTTTTTTAACATTTTATCCGTGGTCTCCATTCACTGCCATTGGCTGCAACCCTGTTTTCTGCTGAAACTCCAGGATTGTTTTGTGAACCGAAGATCTTCACCCATCCTCACATCGGCATAGAGGTGAGTACATATTGAGTGGACTATTATTCTGAGATGGAATATCGCTTTAAATGCTGGCTTGACTGGAGATGAGAAGCAGCTGCATGCACAGGTGAAGGGAGTTGGATGATGAGAATTGATGCAGAACTGTGACTCATTAAGTCCCAACTCTCATTTAATTATTTTTTATTTATTATTTGCTCATATGCTGTATGCAAAACATTTAGCTGGATATTCATTCATCCATCCATGCAGTCGGCATGAATGAAAATGTGAAATATTTGGAGAGGTCAGAGGTCAGATTATTATTGTGGTTGTATTAGTTAGTGAAAGTGAAAGTTAGTTTTTGTTTAATCTAGTTTTTTCAAAATCACAGTGCTTAGCGGTAATGCCCTTAGGCAAAGTCTGCAGAAATGCAGACTTATGGAAGGTGCACATAAAGGGCTCAAAATGTCTCTGAGGCAGAGATTTGATAGTGGGACAGCCCTAAGCCGATGTGGACTTAGTGGGAATGTGCCTCAAAGTCTGTGAGTCTGTGAGTATAGACACTGGGATTGGGCCTAACGCTATACTTAATTTCAAAGACATTGCACAAAAGCAATGAATTATTTCTAGGAAATGGTTACACAGTTACATTTGGCAAATAATGTGCTAATGTTTGATGGAGCTCTCAAAAAGCCTGTTGCTGAACTTGCTTCTTGGTCATGGTCTGAAAGAAGGTACATCATATACGGACACAAACGCTCACAAAGAACATACACCGGTTCTACACACTAGAATGTGAATGGTTACCCTATGATAAGACCAGACAACGTGACACACACTGACTTTACTCGGAACAAAATCACACTTCCATGTTACACACACAGACGCACACACACGCAAGGAGGGCTCTGAAGCCTGTCTCTTTAATGTGCTAACAGCAGCGCTCATTAGAGAATCATTATCACACAGACAGACAGGGTCGCTCACACACTGGGGCAGGCACAAACTGCACTGGCCTGCAGCCTATGTGTGTGTCTGTCAGTAGCAGAAGTGTGTTTGTACCCAGTCACACAGTCGGCAGTCGCAGGTTCTCTCATTATCTGAGAAACTAGAACACTGAGCACAGAGCAGCAGCCGATTTGTGCAGCCTACAACCTGCCCACCCACTTACCCCAACATGCACGCACACACACACACACACACACACACACCAGTCTAACTACAGTATGTGGTCCACACACACTTCCGCTGTAGCTGTCAAATATCATTGTCTGTTACTCTTTCCTATGTCCCACCCCTGTTTGAACTCACTGTAATATGAAACAAGAAAAGGGTCTGCAATCATTTCCTTACAGAAACAAAAGGATTCTGGCACACACCACACAGAAGAGTACAATCCTTTGTGTATTTCGCTCATGTATTTGTTCTTCACAGGGTGACAGGGTACAATTAGGGACAAAAAGCACCGTGGGAGCATAATGATACCCAGCTACTGCACTCTCTTCAGATTTAGGCAGGAGATGTGCCAGTGGATATACAAGAGGGGACATGTACCATTTATTGAAAGTTTGTAGATGTCAAGCTCCTGTGACTGTCAGGCATCTATACATTTCTTTTGCATGAATGATCCCCGTGGAAACATTACACTGAGTGCCACAAATAATGTAATCCCTCACCTGAGTCTTGCTGTTTGTTGTCTAGCTGCCCTACAGATAGAAGGAAGACCTCTGTTTATGACCCTACTTGTCTTATTTACGTTGCAGTGTATGCAGTCCGAAATATGAACAAGCCATCAAACCACAGGAGTGCACAATTGAAACAGACTAAACCAATGGATGGGGACAAGCTTCAACTTCAACTGCACAACCTGCTGTTTCTAAAAGGATTGCTTCTTTTTGTTATGGAATGACTACCTCTGTTTGTTTTGAATTGCTAGCTAAGAATTTACAAAAATGAAAAATGCCATTAGAAATCAAAATAGATGTACTGGCTTGATATGATTTTGCTGAGGTTGAAACCCAGGGCCTTTGACAATACTTATCACTGCAGCCTCACAGTGAACAGGTCTGTGGCTTAAGAGCATAAGCACCGCTCATATTTGGGTCCCCAAGTGACCGATTTAGAGGCTGTGTTAAAGCCACAGCAGTGACTAGTCTCTTAGCAGCTCAAGCCAAGCCAGGCACAGACAAGGTGAAAAATCCTTATTCCTGTGCAAATATCCAGGAAAAACAGGTGTGTTGAAAGCCAGATATTTAGTGTGTTAGGTTTACACCAACTTGGCACTATGATGTGTGTGCTGCAGGCCGAGCCAAATTTGGGCTACGATCAAACACAAAAGACAAAGAAAATTAAAAGCAAATTCCCCATTAAGAAATACTGTCAGAAATTGCAACATTAAATAAATGATCTTTGCATACAGACCAGTGCATCAAAAAACATAGGCTCCTCATTCATTTCATTGTTACAGTATGGGTGCTGTGCAGACTGGTCTGGTAAAAATATCACTATCATATATCATCGGTAAATGTGTATGAGAGAGCACATTCCAGCTAAAATAAACATAGCAATATGTAACATGTGGCACTGTATTCATTCATTCATTGAAAAAGAGAAGTAAATTGTGGCTTTTACTTTCGTAGGACAAATCCAGTATCAAAAGATATCAATAATAACAAATTAAAAAAATAGCATTTTGGCATCTGATAAGCTTTCCACCTGGACTCCATATTACCCGATTGATTTCTATTTGTGGTAACACAACCTTTGTTTTTTGTTTATCGACACTGCTAATGTTAATTCTTATTAACAGTTCCTATATTATGTACCACAGTTAGAGGAATACTGTATCACTTCCTACCAAGAAAAGCTACCAAAAAAGAAATCTGTCTTGGGTGTGAGACTGAGCCTTAGGCTTGTTCTTAATTTGGATTTTATGTGTTAATGCCTCACATACAAAATCCAGTGGTTCACCACAAGGAAATACAGCATGCTGAAATGATGGCACTGGAGGAAAAGTCAAAGTGATAACAATTCATCCTGAGGGGAACATTAATGTGTGTGCCAAACTTTACGGCCATTCATCCAGTAGTTGTTGAAATGTTTCACTATAAACCACAAATATGAACCATACGGTAGTGCAAGAGGAAATGTCAGAGGATCACAATAGTCATTAAGATCATTCTCCGAGGGCTGTCTCAGATTTCATGGAAATCCTTTCAGTAGTTGTTGGGATAACCAAAAGTGATGGACTGATCAAGAGTGCCATCCCTCGGGCCTTGCCACTAGCATACAAGAGTCAAAAAAGTGTGAGTGGAGAGGAGGAAAACTAAAGATGAAGAAAAGGACACAGAAAAGGAGAAAATGAGATGGAGGATGCTTCCTTATTATGCTGTTAAGGCCAAAAATGTGTGAAATGCCTGGTCAGTGTCTCAATGAAAAGAGGTGTGAGATGGAAGAAGAGAGGACAGAAGTTGTCACTCCAGTCTGTCACCCTCCTCCCTGACACTCTGGTCAACATGCCAGGGCTCCGAGCCAACAGATGCACACACTTGTTTGTCCCGTCAGCCATCAAGCTGCTAAACAGAGTAGAGAGATTGTGAGTATAAACTCCCCTGACAGGCCCTCACTTCTGACTGCTCTTCTACTACTACTACTGATCAATTACTCATACTATTTAGTGGTATATTTGTATTATCTCATTGGAATTTGCCCTACCAATATGATGAGACGTTTTTGTGGCTGAGAATGTGCACTAAACAGTTAAGGATTATGGAAGCAGTGACAGGAGGCAGAGAGGAAGAGAGGGTGGTGTCCCAGTGGCTCAGGGGGAAAAGTATGAATATACTGCAAGAAAGCAAACTGCCACAGAGAACAGGAATCAAGGAACCACAGAAAATATTACTGGACAGACTTAAAGGAAATGGTCCAGTACTAGTAAACTAGACAATGGGAATCTCCTCTTCCTGATTTAGCACTATGAAGGCTAAAGGTAAATCAGTGAACAAAGCAAGTGAAGTATCAGATGATGAGAGTGATAGCACTGAGAAAGGTACAGGCTCTTGTGAAGAGATGAAATGAAGTGGAGCATTATACAGTGTGTTAGCTGTCAAATCATTGTTCGCCAAGGACAGGAGCAGTAGTCTTTGAGCAGCAAGAGCAGGAATTACAATGTAACTTTAAAAAGAAAGAGAATAGTTTAAGATACTGTAACAAAATGTAAAATAAATAAATACTTTTCCACAGATCCACAGTTGTGGATGTCTTTTCTTGTATTGAGCGTTTTAAAGGCTTAGTTTGGATTCACAGAACCAATCGATGCAACTGTAGACAACCTACTCCTATGTTCCTTTTTTTAAAATTACTGTGGGGGCTTTTGGGGGGCTTTAAGTTGATAGTACAGACTGAAAGGAGGGGAAAAGGCAAGTGAGTTACCAGAGTGCCCCACAACCCCTGTGTCTTCTTGCAAGATAAAATAACTGTTTTACCAAAAGAGTTTGGTAGCTTTGGAGAGCACAATATAACAGCTTTTATAACAGCAATTTTCCATAGGAAATGGCTGCCCAATGTCAAGGTAAAGCGGTGAAAATATTGTAAATACAGCGTACACTTAAACTGATATTGATTTTTTTCTTTTTATGGTGACCCTGTGCACAGCAGTACATTACTTCGCTTCATACACCAAACTGGGTACCTGCCGAACACCATCTACTGTAAGTAATACACTGACTATGGATAAGTACCTCATATAACCCCAGTTCAGAAAACTTTAACCGTCCCTTTATCCCTTTATGCATAAATACAGCATAAAGGGACCCAAGAACATAACAGCGACTGCCATGGCTTGAACATAACAAACCAAAAAATCTAATGAGCATATCGCCATGCTCCTCAGAGGCTCTCTGTGGATTTCGGTCATGACCTGCGCATATATTAGGAGTCTGGCACAAAATATGCCAATATTACATTTCCCCAGAGGACAAAGCCTATTTTGTAAGCTTAATTTTGTGGACATTCCTCCAATTAATTTCCTTAAGACAGCCACTGGTAGCATCACAGAGGCTACATGCATTTTAGTATATGTAAACCATTCATTCATTGGTCTGGTGTGCCAACAGAAGAGGGTGTTCTGACAGATTACAATAAATGGCTGGCCGTAATTAAGCATGGATTTGTAGTGGTTATGGTTAGGGTCAGCAGCCGTGTATGGCAATATGTAGCTACACTGGAATACTGCCAGTGTATTTGCAAATGTTTTACGTGCTGTTTTATCCATCGGGTCTCACCTTTCTTGTCTGCATTATACAGGTTCAACTGAGAAATAATTACAACATGGAGAGGCAGATAAGAAGGTAAGTTGATGTCACCTACCGCTGCTTTCTCTTGTTGAAGTGCCTGGGCAGCAAAACGTGCTACATGGTTTATGATTGGAGCAAAGTTTGTTGGGCCGTAGAAACGAATGTGAGGGAGACAGGCAGAGTAAGCCTGGGCAATACCCTCCACACCTACACACAAAGAAAGACAAAGAGAAAGTAATTCAATTCCAACACATCTTAAATTTAAAGATAGATGAGAAATGATGAGGGCTGAAGAGAGGAGCATGGTGTTTGTGCATCTCGTTTTCTAAGGACCAGAAGCTGATGAAAACACATTATTGTTTCTCATTAGCTATTTTCTTTAAGGGAACCTGGAAATCAACAATGCAACTTAAACACAGCTGTTTATTTTTCATGTTTATTGTTTTGACATAATATATACTCATTCACATCTCAATTTGATAAAAAATATACACCTTCAGAGTAAAAAAAAATGGTAGAAAAGTTTTATTTCAAAATACTATATAGCAATAGAGAACAAACAGCCAGCCTAAAATATAATGCTAACCCCTTGTTAGGATGGCTGCCTTTTATATAAAAAGGTTTTTATAGCAGTCATAGCAGCACTTTGTGATTGCAGTCCTGTACATCAGGTTTTGTTGTTTGGTCCATAACTCTTTTTTCATTTGTGTCCTTTTAGAGTGCACTAAAGGGTGTACTGGCCTTTCCAAGAAGTAGTTCATCTCCTCACCTTAAAAACATGGGTATTTTGGAGGCAGTTGTTTTTAATAACAACAAGCTGTATCTATTTTGAAGCAGCACACAGAACTTAATGTTTTGACTCAGGTCTTTTTCAGCAGAGGGCTGAGTATAAATGTTCTTATTTAGCATAACCTCCTGCCTCTGTCAGGCTAAAACATGTGTTACACAATTGCTTTCTGAGTCTCACAGTTGCGCTCTCAGCAGGTGGTACTCAAGTCATTTGCATTAGTCAATAAACACATTTGCATCGAACACATTTCAAATGCTAATGGTGCGTTCATAGATCCGAATGCACCATAATAAAAAGAAGTTCTTACTTTGGGTTTCATCAAAACAAGGTGCAAGACATTAACAGTTTACAAATCTGTTTAAATTGAAACTAGATATGGTGACAAGGAAATGTTAGTTACAGCATGTATTTATACTGAGTAACCTACAGTACTCACTCATACTCATGTTTAAAGAAGACTAAGAATCTACAGCCATCCTAACAACTCTGTGATGCTGTACTATGCTGAAACATGCTGATATTTACTAAGTATAATGTTCATGCTAGCATTCTAAAACTTGCACTAACCAATAAATAGGTCTACAGTTGAGGCAGATTGAAATGCCATTAGTTTTGCAAGTACTTGAGCATAAACCAAAATTTGAAATATTGGTGCCAGAGGAAACTCAGGGGATCACAAATTTTAATCACAATTCATCCTGATGGAGCGCGAATGCGGTTGCCAAATTTCATAGCAATTCATCCAACAGTTGTCACATTTCACTAAAAAAAAACCAAGCCAACCTCCTGGTGGTGCTCGAGAAAGCGTCAGGAGATCACCAAAGTCATAATAATTCATACTCTGGGAACCTTGAATGTCTGCAATTATCTGTTTCAAATTTCATGGCAATTCATCCAACAGTAGTTGAGATATTTATGTCTGGACCTAAAGACGCAGAATGATGAACTGACTAACCGCCTGGCACTGATCAGAACAAGAGCCATGCTGCTAACATAGTTAAAAAAACAACTTTGTAAATAGTTTAATAAGATGTGCATTGCTAGAATGCAGCATGCCAAGCTAGGTTGATATTAGTCTGATATTATTTACCTATACGGCTGGAAAACTCAAACTCTTTATCTTCAATGGGAAAAATGTGGGGAAATGTCAGTGAATGTTTTTATAGATGCTAAGACTTCCAGATGATATGCTATCTTGAAGTGCTCAATCAAAGAAAATTTGACTTGGTGTAGATTCTTGAAGACATTTTGCCTCTCATCCAAAAAGCTTCTTCAGCTGTGACTAACTGGTGGGGAGTCCCAGGCATTTAACCTCTTTAGAGTTATACACAATCAAATGAATGTGAATGCACTTATCTGGATCATTCACTGGTCTAAATTGTCAGGAGCAACTGTTGGGTGTCATAGTGTGCACTGGTGTTCACACTGCCAATTTAGACAAACGCCCTAAGTAAAAGTGTAGGTGAAGTGTGAAAGTGTTATTTACTCAGACTCAGCAAGACACTCAAGGAGGAGTGCAGCACCTGCTGCTGTCACATGATGTGGAGATGGCATCTATTTTTTTACTTAGTGTCCTGCATTCTTGTTAAACTGAAGAATACTCTAGTTTCTATTGCAGTGATGTTTTATTTTTTTCCCTGTAGTTTTCAATTAATTTCCCTGTAATCACAATGGCATTGCAGCCTTATGCCCAGAAAATTACAGAGAAAATTGACCTTTATTCTAATGTCCTGTTATTTGATCTTTCAAGCAGCGGTAGCAACCCTGTTTGCTGTTGCAACTGTAGTCATATCTCAATACATGCCAGACAGTATCATTAGAGACAAATAGCATGTTTTACATATTTATAGTAACTCCTATCTGTTAATGTAGCTTGCTGGCTTTGTGGGCACAAGCCACAAAGAAGATTACAACCAGTAAGAATAGATAAGAAACTGTGTTTTCCGCTGATGCTATATGTGGAATGCAATTTGAAGCAGAAAACAAGTCAGCATATTAGTGACGCATCAAGAGCAGGATAAAAGCTGTTTCTTGTTAATTGTTAAGTAAAGTCAAGTTTATTTGTATCAATGTCACATACAATGTCGGAGGCTCATATTAGTCTCAATGAAGACAGATATATTGCCTTCTCTGCATATGCATATATATTGGCCACTAAAAAGATATTGCAGTTGTAGTTTAAGTGATCATTACATAGTTTTAATGTGTTTGGCCATATGTGTGAGTGTCTGACATATTTGTATCTGTCAGTCTTCTGAAGGTTGTAGCAGTCTCAGTTTTAAAGCTATAGTGAAGATACTCGTCTCCTATGGAACTAAATGACATAGGGAATCCATTGATACCAACCATGTCATACCAGCTTAATAATAGTCAAACTGGTGTATTTGAATATTTCTGTATACTGTCCCTCAACAGTTTTGGAACTGCATAATTGGGTATGACTGGAAAGCTGATACTCGTGGATTAAATGAGCTTAACTGTATTCATGTGACAGTAATGGTGTACTATATATCACAGTATATTTGCTTTTCTTTAAATTTCAATCTTAATTTTTCTGCAGGGTAAAGCACTAGTATGGCAACCACATGGCAGCTATTTTTGTAATCTTAACTGTATTACTGACATATTTCATATATTACAGAGGTATTTTAAGAACATTTAATGTGCAAAACTGGAATAATAAATAGAGACAAAATACAAAACCTTTTCTCAACTATATCAAGTATTGCCACCACTTATAACCATTGTCTTCTGAAGATTTGCAGGTTGCATGTTTTGTGCTTGTTTGATTTTTAAACCTGAATCATGTCCACATAATGGCAGTCGCACCAGCCTTTTTTTTTGCAGTTCCTTCTCTTCATTGTCTGCACTGCAGTGAATTGTTACAGGCAAGCCAAAAACCAAAGCTATCTTAATGGAGTCTGTTTAGCTTTGTTTGCCACATATCTTCAAAGTTGACAAAATTCTGACATTATTGTTTCTTTTATCTGTGCTTTTAACGTTTTGTTGTAACTTATTATCATACTTTTCGGTTAAGCAAAGTGATGGCTCTACCACAGTATCAAAATTCATACCAAAGGGCAAATTTATACTGGTGTTCTTTCTTTTTTTTCCAATAATATTTTATTGGAAGGAATGTTCTTTGTACAAACGTATACAAGCACAACAAAAATGAGAGAAATTGTCCGTCCATATTTTACTGTACTCTCTATACTCTTTATAACTTCCACCCCTACTTGTTGGATTTAAATTAAGTTACTAGGGACAATACAATCAGCTTTATGCCAAAACATTACCTTACAAACCTTCTGAATAGCTACAACTTCCACTGGGACATGCAGGCTCTGACCTTTGAATAGGCAACATCAAATGTAAATTATTTAGAATTTCAGCTTTTGTGAATTTCTCCAAAAATGTAGATTTCTGTATCTATTATACTATTGTAAAGCCACCTGCTTGCTGCTTGTAATGTTCTAACTAAATAACAAAATGTTCTATATAAATCACATCGATGAAGAACTCACCTGAACAGAAGGGGTTGGTGGGGTTAAAGTTGATAGCAAATTCGTGTGACACCTGAGGAGACAAGAACGCTGAGAATAAATGTGATATGTGATACATGATACTTCACTACACTGTAAAATATTTTTTGAGAAATATTGTCCATTTCTCCCACACTTTCTCCCTCCCACCCTCTCTTTCTCTCTCTCTGTTCACTGCTCTCTCCTTTGTCCTTTTCATCAGCTCAGTGCCATGGCAACACAGATGGGTTGACAGTTGCGTAATCATGTGAATATGCATGTATAATGCTTACAGTTTTATCTGTGTGTGTGTGTGTGTGTGTGTGTGTGTGAGTGTGTGTTAGTGTGTATAGAGTATGTATAATATAGGTTTGCTAACACTCTAAGTTTGCATATGACAACACCCCCACCCCCCTTTTCTCCCTCCCTCCCTCTCTCTTGCTCTCTCTCTCTCTCTCTCTCTCTCTCTGTTACACACAGATACATATATCTCACATATCTGTGTCTAGGACACACACAGAGAAACACACAACAATAACAACAACACCACCAACAAACACACACATACCTTCCAGTCTGGTGGGAGTTGGGCTCCAAATCCCAGAGCAGGAAACATTTTGTCGCTGAGGAGGAAACCATGACAACAGATTGGAACGTTAGTTTAACCTTTTTTTTTTTTTCTTCATCCAAATTCAAAAAGCTGGATTTAGACAGCAGTTGAAATCCGGTTACCTGATTCACAGAGAAACACATTCAAGGACGTTTACAGAGAAACAAGCAGAGAGCTGGTGGAAAAATTAAGCAATGTTGTAAAATGGCTTCTCACTTCTCCTTGTGTTTTATGGGGCACAAATTCTGATATATTGTGTTTCTGATTTACAGTGACTTGTGAACTGTTTAGACAAAAGTCATCTTAAATTATCTTGTCATATAAAATAAACTGCCTAAAATCCTGTATAAATCCATAGTATGTTTTCAGTGACTAACCTCAGTCTTTACTCAGAAAATCTTACTTTTGACTAAATAGATATTTGTGTGCACCGCTGATACCCATGTTAAAGCTATGTACAGTGGTTCTTGGGTAGGTAATGGGATTGAGATGGATATTGTGGATCTGACAATCCAGTTTACTTCTTATTGTAGAGCCCACGGTGGCATGGAACAACATACATGGAAATGAAAAGAATTCAGCACTCCAGTGCTGAATTATTTGAATAGTCACTTTGGTGTTTGTAGAAACACTCTGAGACCGAGCACTGTCTTTCTCATGAGGTCCCAGGCCTATCTCATGCTATCAGTTAATGTGATCTTCTCCCTTAGATAAACAAAACATTCCAACATCACTCATCTCTTAATATTATATTTAGAACGCAGATTACAACATTTGACCATTTAACGTGGCCAACAACCAAGAATGCTGCATTAGATACTCACGTATCATAGTCCTGTATGATTTGGCCCACAGCTAAAATGGCAGCAAGATATTCGTTGCTGCCCAGTGGGTTAATGTAGTGGAGGGAGGACGGCTCTCGAGGGTTCCCATTAGATGCTGTGAAGTCTATACCAACCTATGGAGCAACAGAGAAAGGACAGATTAGAGGTCAGCTTCAAAACCTGTTATGTCTGGAGGACAGTGATGATTTTAATCAGCCCAAGATACCGTAACTATCTCTTTCCTTTATTTCCCTCTCCACTAAGTATAACAAAGCAGAATCACCTACAATAATGGAATAACAGGTGAGTAAAGGCAGTCGCAGCCAACTTTAAAAACAGGAATGGTTGAGTCTCTGTAGACACAAAAATGGGAGGAGGAGCCCAGTTTTATTGTTTTCCTTCTGTGTCACAGTTTACTCTGGATTCATCTGGCAAGTACACAAGCTGTAAATTTTAATGTTACTCAGTTCAACTTTACTGTAGGTCACCTAAATGCGGAATGAGGAATTTAATGTTAGCTTTCAATGAGATACACGCTGCTCTCATTTAACTGAAACCACTAATGCTTTAAGTTTATCTTTTAAAAGACCACTAAGTACAACCAACTGTCTTAATGTCCAGATTCATAAAGTGATGCTACAGAAGACTGTACTATCCCCTCTTTCCAAGAATCTGCAGGATTGCCCTTTTTGCCCAAATAAACTCTATACTTCAGTTAACTTTTGAGGACATTGTCCATGTATCTCTACATGATCTACGTTTACATTTTTAAAAAGAATGCCTTGATAACTCACTAAAGACTAAACCGTCTGTTAAGGATTCAGTGTAAACACAACAAATGGTTCACACACAATATATTGTAGTGGCATTACACAATGTGAAGTGAAGGTCTATAGAAAAAGAGAGAAACGGGAGCTGCTGGTAATTTTTTAGAACAGTGTCTAAGCCAGAGTATCTCATTATCTTGGCTCAACAGTATAATTTTAAGAAAAATGCACCATTCACATGCCAATTGATATGATTTAGTTGATAGAGTGATTCATTTTTCACCTCCACAATGTCTGTCCTTGCTTTTGTATTACAAAATATTGTGCCATGATGTCATTACAGCCTCTATATCTGTTGAACCTTGTGATTGCAATTTTGAGATTTGACTTGATTTCAAAAAATGCATATGATCTTTTGCCTACTAAGCAACTTTCCTAATCAAACACATTAAAAACATTGTAACTTCAAGGCGTCAAGGTCACCAAGCCAAGGAATTCATCTGTTTTTCTTCATTCTTGGACATACAAGGTTTTCATCTGAGGACAGATAAAATAAATACTGTAGAGCAGCCGCGTCTAAAAAAGACAGAATGGCCCTGAAACCCCACAGAGGTATATTTTTAACTCAGATGACCACAGGGTGACACTGCGATAACATACAGTATATACAAATATGAACACACAGATGCTTTGAACACATGTACCCAAAGCATAAAGGCACAAACAGATAAGGCACACAAACACATGCAGAGACACACAGCCTAACATAATATGAGATTAAGAATGACAAGCTTTTCCTCAGGCAGTGGATAACGGTTTGTGTGCTGACAAGAACCCGACCCAGAAACTCCACCTCCCTCCTTTCAGCTTAAAGATAGCCTAAACCATCTCCTTCTTTCTCTCTTTGTCTGGACTGTTATAAAACAACAATGTTCTGGTTCAATAGGGACAATGACCCAGGAGAAAGAAAATGGAGAAGCAGGAAGAGAGAGCAAAAGTGGTAGATGTGTGAGTATGAGAGAGAAAATTGGGCAGATGACGTGAAGAATGGAATTGGAGGAGAGAGAGGGAGACAGGATGGAGCATAAAGCGCAGCAGGAGCAGCAGGAGTGACGGACACGGAGATGCAGGGTGACAGAATTAGGGTGCTATTGTGTGTTTTGTATCTGCGTGAGCATGTGTGTTAGTCCTGCAACAACATATGTGTGAAAAAAGCCCTGTATAGCGCACTCTTGGTTCAGGGTGCCAAGTGAACAAATCATTTCCATTTTGACAATGTATCAACCTCTATAGCAAAACAAGCAATTATAATAACACATAGAAAAGCATCTACGGTAGAAATCTAAAGGTCAAATAGAGCTGGAACGATTAGCCGATTGATGGATTTGTTGATAAAAAGAAAATTAGCTGGCAACTACTTTGATACTTACTACTTCGGATAATCGGATAATCGGTTCATCAAAAGAAAATGCCAAATATTTGATGGTACTGAGTTCTCTAATGCACAAATTTGCTAGTTTTCTAGGATTTACAATCTAGTAAATTTTATGTTTGACAAGAGGCATGCCAGTTCCCACAAATGCTCTCAATTGAATTTAGTCATTCATTTCAGTTTGATCACTCTCCAGGAACTGCATAAAGGTGTCCCATATTTCTCTAAACTTTAGTTTCCCTTTGGCAACATAAGTTAATTTCTCCAGTGCCAAGCATGACGCCATTTCCTGTACAAACAAACAAATGGGTTTTTTGTCTGGTTCTTGAGTTTTTTGACATGAGCAGAATACAAATATAAATGAAGAGGTAGACCTGATGTTGTAGTGCGTTCAATATCTAACCATGCTGGAGGATCAGAAGCAGAGAAATAAAACATTGCTGTGCGCAGCTGTGCTGCCCAGTAATACCATTGTAGATTAGGGATTTGAAGTCCACCGCCATCATAGGGAAGATACAGTAGGGAAAGCCGTATATAGCTCTATATTTGGACAATTTGAATTAACAAATGAACCACAAAACAAATTTATACTGGCAAACATGTTTTTGTCCCTAACCTCTCGATCCTCAACAATGGATTGTGTGCATGCTTATAAATGAGCTAGTAGACATGCATGGAAGTGCACACTGCTAAGGAGGAAAGGAGTGTAATTCTGTTCTTGTTGCGTGTGATATTCATTTTTCAGCCCGGTATCTGTTCATTTTTGTCTTAATATGAACCTGAAAATATGTATGCCAAACTGACAACTTGATGGCAAAGATCATCCAAAAAACTATTAAGGCATTTTTCCTCCAGTGCCCTCTCCGGTGACAGACATTTTTAGTCTGATGGCTCCAAATTTGATGACAGTGGGAGATGACACCATTCTGTTTCCAACTTATTCCTCGCCCCAAGCTATTAGTAATTGCTAACACACAAGTAGACTTAACACAAAATGACAAACACTCAGTTTCAACAAGCAAGTGCACAGGCTTAGAATGAATAGGGGGCGACAGAGCAGCATCTCATTACCGTATATTTCAGAGCAGCGATGTGGCAGAAAATGTCTGTGGCTGGAATAAATTAGAGGGATTCCACTACTGCCAAATTACTGTCAAATAATTGACATACTGACATTCACATTGGAGTTTTCTCAGCTGTGCCTCGTTGAGTATCAGCCAATTCTCACGCCAGGACCTCTCAGACTCATTTGCAGTTAAACAGCCAGAGAGATGGATGGAGGGGAGGCTGGATGGATAACTATGTATGAACATTTTCTGGAGTTATTCTCTGTCTCTCTCTGAGGTATACACAGAGATAACCAGGAGCTGCTGTCCGCTGCCAGACTTTTACTATGGGAAAGTCTGTTTTTGGCCGATATTTGTTCTTGGGGCGGCAGTAGCTCAGTCCGTAAGGACTTGGCATGGGAATGGAAGGGCTGCAAGTTCAAGTCCTGCCTGGACTAAAGTGTGGAGTGTGGAATGATAGCTGGAGAGGTGCAGGTTGAACTCCTGGGCACTGCAAAGGTGCCCTTGAGCAGGAAACTAAACCCCTGCTTGGGGCACCTGACTATATGTATGTGTGCAGCTCCCTCACTCTGACATTTCTTCACTGCTTGGGTCTATGGGCCCTGGTTGTGTGTATGTGTATTTTGAGCCTGTGTATGGTTAAAAAATGACAACAGAGTGAAAAATGCAATTTCCCCTAGGGGATTAATAAAGTATGCCTTCTTCTTTCATGACAGGTTTTATGCAACCATTTCTGAAAGGAAAATCAATTGAAAAAAGACACATACCAATGCAGGCCAACTTATCTTGACTTTTAGTTCCTAGCACACTGTCTGTCAGGCTACAACAATGCTGCATCCTACAATTCCTATAATGCAACTCAAAACTTCTTTCATTAGACCATCCCAGCCCACTTAAAGAATAACTTCTGTATTTTTCAACCTGGGCCCTATTTCCCCATGTGTATGTGTCTGTATGATTCATGGGTACAACTCGTTTTAAAATTGGTTCAGTATTGAGGGAGGCGATCCCACAAGATGTCGTCACACACAGCCCAGAGGAAGTGACAGAGAGAGACGCTTTGCATGCTGTTGACAGAGATTACACTGGCGATCTGAGCCGGTCTGTGGCGAAAAAAAGCACTTTTAATGCACAAACTTTTACAGGACGTATTTGTCCCCATATCTACTGTTATAACTCATTTCGCGGCTGCCGGTTGCATCTGCCTCCCTCAATACTGAACCAATTTTAAAACAAGTTGTACCTATGAGTCATACACACACATACACGTGGGGAAATAGGGCCCAGGTTGAAAAATACCGAAGTTATCCTTTAATGGTGAGATGTTTCA
This sequence comes from Lutjanus campechanus, assembly GCA_027495735.1. Classification (NCBI taxonomy): domain Eukaryota; kingdom Metazoa; phylum Chordata; class Actinopteri; order Lutjaniformes; family Lutjanidae; genus Lutjanus; species Lutjanus campechanus. The sequence continues at coordinate 21,388 of JAJHUR010138125.1, forward strand.
AATTGCTGCATGTATTGTTGCATGTCCATCCCTTTATGACCAGAGTGTACCCATCTTCTGATGGCTACTTCCAGCAGAATAATTCGCCATGTCACAAAGCTAAAATCATCTCAAACTGGTTTCTTAAACATGACAATGAGTTCACTGTACTCCAACGGCCTCCACAGTCACCAGAACTCATTCCGATAGAGCACCTTTGGGATGTGGTGGAACGGGAGATTCACATCATGGATGTGCAGCCGACAAATCTGCAGCAACTGTGTGATGCTGTATGTCAATATGGACCAAAATCTCTGAGGAATGTTTCCAGCACCTTGTTGAATCTATGCCATGAAGAATTAAGGCAGTTCTGAAGGCAAAAGAGGGCCCAACCCAGTACTAGCAAGGTGTACCTAATGGAGTGGCTGGTGAGTGTACAAGGATACACTATACCAAATATAAAATACATGTAGTATGCCATACTGTGTGTTTAAATAGAACTTAACATTTTTGTAATTTCAATTCCAAATAACAACAGATACCATCAGGCTTTGGGAATTAAGAAACACATCACAATCTAATATTTTGCCAATGTCACATTGCTTCACTTCACTGCGTAAAATGATAAGGCCCTGAGATCTATTGTGAGAATGACATATAAAAATTAAACAAATGTAAACAGGTGGAAATTGAAAAAAACAGGAATGTGTCCTCACTGGTATTGTCTATATCAACAGCTCGAGCTGTGAAGATGCTTGTCTGTGCTCTGATTCATGAAAAGTTTGCTTTCTCCATGAATCCACAGGGACATGAGTACTACGCTCTATACAAATCTGAATGATATCAAACATAAAATATGAATAATAGCGTAATTCAGCTCAAATAAGTCTTTCACAAACAGCCCATCAGCAGTCACAGGCTGTCTCTTTGTGTTGGAGTGTGTAACAGAGAAATACTGCTCTTGCTTCCAGCTCCCACAGCCCTGAGGAGACTTTCCCTTCCCAGAGATTAGGATTAGAGCCATACTAAGTCTGATTGAACACCGAAGAACAGCTCTTTCTGCATGTGTGTGTGTCTGTGCGAGTGTGTTTTTGTACACAACAGCTTTTTACTGTATTTGTGTGCATGTAAAATCTGTGAATATAAGTGGCAGTGTGTACATGAGGAGAAGATATCAGCGATGATTGAGCGTCTGTGTGAGATTATGTGTGCTTGTGCATGTCTAAATCAGTCGGTACGTGTAAGCAGGGAGTGCATGTTTGAAGATATTGTACGTATGTGTGTGTGCACACCTACAGTTTAAATCTTGTTCAGAGTGCCAAGGTATGTGTGATAAAACGTCTGTCTGAAGAAGATACTGTGTTTGGATTTGTGTGCGCTGGTGTGTGTGTGTGTGTGTGTGTGTGTGATGGTTTGAGAGTTTGCATGTAAATCGGTTGTTGCAAGAGTGTGACGAGGATATTATATGTTTGTGCTCACGTGTGTGTATGTAAATGAGTTCATAAGCTGGAGAGGGGAAGTATTTGTGTTAAGACAGTATTAGGTGTGTGTGTGTGTGTGTGTGTGTGTGTGTGTGTGTGTGTATGTGCGTGTGTGTGTGTGTGTGTGTGCGCATCAGTGACAGAGCTGCAGGTCTGTGACAAAAGGCAAAAGATTAGGAGAGAGCAGCAAGGATTTAAGAGTTCCCATTCTGCCTTAAATTTGCTCATCTTACCACCACAAGAACAGGGAAACTGAAATTTTGCTCATTACAACAAGCAAAGCCCTGAGAGAGAAAATCAGTCAGTCAATCAATAACTACCAGCACCCATTTGCAAATTCTACAAATTGTGACATTTGTATCTTAACACAGCATGCTGGATGTTTGCCTTTTTAGCAACATCCTGATTCACACACTGCAGTGAAATATTAACATAGCTGAGAGCTTCCAAAAACTGTCCAACCTTTTACTGAGGCACTCGACTGCTGGCTGATGATGTAGGGGAGTGGCTCTCATTCACCTCGGCCATCCAAAAGAGAGGAGGCTGGACGTAGAGAGTCCTACTGCTTCAAAGCGCATCAAGCTGCATAAGTCACAATTCCCCACTTTGGTTTTAACTGGTCATCAAGAGCTGGCAAGAGCATAGATGAGAGGAAGTGCTACAGCTACTCAGCAATTAAGTGGGTCCTACATTACAACACATAGAGGGGTAAGGGCTGTCCACACCAAGAACTTTAACTTTAAAAATATTGTTTAAAAAACATTATAACTCAAGTGGGTGGCAAAGTGTGGACTGCAACTTTGTAGTTGTGGTGTGGAGTCTAATATCCACTTAAGTTACAACAATTTAAGGTTATTTTATTTTATTTCGTATCTAGACACATCTTCAGTTGACATTTGGCTATGGGATAATCAGAAGAGAATGGGAGAAATTCGGGACAGGGGAGTTGGGGGTGCTGAATCATTACGCACAGCTGACAAGTGTGTTACATTTTCTTACTTTGTCCTGTGACTCAAGACAATGTCTTTTCAACAGATAAGGTTGTCATTAAGCTGTAGGAGCCTACAGACACATTTTTAAGGCATTTTTCATCACAAATTCCTCTGGCAGTGGCACCTGCACTCTTGGTCATTTGGTTTAAACTGGTCAAATGACATCAACAATCTGTAATTTATAATAGCCTAATCAGTGCAATACACAAGTGAAAACACAGCAGTAATATTCTTAGATATTTTACAACATTATAACCTTCAAGTGATTCATATGTTGTTCATATTATCTATTACTATAACAGTTCATTTTCCGGACAAACAGAACAGGATTGCTTGTAATTACAACTGCTTGTAATTCAGGACTGTCCAGATTTTTTCACGACATCTGGTCACCCTATTTGGCTGCAATTGACTGTTTGCTAAACCCTGCCCGTATTGGTTACTGTTGCTATGACTGTCAATCCATCTGTTGTAGCACAGAACAAAACCAGTTTACAATGATTAATGCGGCAGATTTATCACTTAAAGTTCTAGTAATGTTTGAAACAACGAATTAGTGGTTTCAAACTTAACTAGACATAAGCAGCCAGTGAATGTCAGTTTTGCCAGCTGAAATGACATCTGTCACTAACAAATTTTATTAGCTATAACTAAATAGCTAATTAAGCCAACGTAAGCTCCTACTTTGTTGGTAGGAGGTGAATTTTTCAATGTTTCCCAGTGATTCATTTTAAAAGATGTATTTATGTATATTGGGTATTTGCCAAAGCTACATGTCTCTGGAAAAAAAAGTCTGCATCTTCACCAGTATATGTATAAAACATGAAAAAAAGAACCAGCATTGGGTGGCCTGGTCGCTCAGTGGTAGAGCATTTGCCCCATATACTGAGGCTGTGAGTCCTCTGCAGTGGCCATGGGTTCAACTCCTGCCTACGGCCCTTTGCTGCATGTCATTCCCCCACTCTCTCCCTCCTTTCCTCTCATATCTTCAGCTGTCCTATAAAAATTAAAGGCATAATAGCCAAAAAAGAGCTAGCATTGTTCTTGTGTTGCAGTGTAGGGCTTTTCAGTCGGAGTATAATAAGCATGATAAGGAAAAATGTAAAAGCAAAATGTTGTTTTACTCAAACACAAACCTGTTTGGCTGCTTAGCTTACAAATGTGTTCCTATTTACCAATATTAATTAATATATACCAATCTGCTTCAATGCTCTTATTCATGCTCTCGTACATTTTTTCTCCCTTACTTTTTCATCATGGTGCAAACATTGTCATCAACTGTACAAAGCGTCACTATAGCAACACCACTATGTTCTTTGCTTTAAGCCTAATTTCCAACAATAAGATAAGGTGAAAATAACAGGCTGACAGTGAAGCTTGTCTGTGTTTGAGTTTGACTGTAGTGTGTGGGGTGTGTGTGTGTGTGTGTGAGTGTATGTGCACGTGCATTCCTTGACAATGCCCTGAATTTAACCAAAGATCTAGTGGCTCTCTGCTCCCAGGAGACATACAGACCACGTCCTCTGACACTAGCAGCATGACTGCACAAGAATGCAAGTAAAGTCACCTCTGTACAACAACTCTCTTGTACTTGGCGGAGACCTTGAGCCAGAAATATACTCCACATAATCACAGCTTTACCTTCTACAAGAACAAGAATGGTTCAGATGCAACATACAAGATGCTACAAAGGACACCTCTGTGTAGCTATGTTTTCCAATACCACAGCGAGGTGGACAGGGTTAAAACAACTGGTCACAGCTCCTCAAGGAAATATACCAATAATTTTTTTCCACGGACATTGTCATGTGTTTACCTGTTTGAAATTCTACCCATTGAATTGACTTAAAAACTACCATCACAAACAATGTGCAAATAATTCTTGTTCATTCAAGAAAAAGCAAAGGTAATATATTTTAGCATTTAAAAAATATTTACTTAGAAATTCAAATCCATTATGGATCAATTTAGTGACTACGGTGCGTTGTTAACATGATGCTATAGTATCATGAAATAATCTGGGGAGATGCCTGTGTTCCTGAGCTAAATATTTACAAAACTTCCAGAGGGTTTTATCTTCAGTAATGGGCAGTGGGATTAAAAGCTCAATTACAATTTCTCATCAAAAAACATCAAATACATTCTTTGAGCACAAATGCAGTGACAAATATGAAAAAACAAGAACGTACACAGGTGTCTAATCTCAGAACACACTTTAAGGGAAATGCCACAAACGCTGCTACATCTGGAGCCTGGTTCTAGCTCACAAAGCTGGCAAATTGTTTGAGACATAGAGAAGTGAAAAAAGAGCCACTGTGTATGTGCATATGTATACTGTAGCTGACACAGTGTGTATGTGTGTGTGCACTGTATATGCACTGTAAGTGTGTTTTTATTAGTGTGCATGTGGTTTCATAATTTGTTTATATATGTGTGTTACAGTAACAGTGAACCAGTCTTAGTAGTCCTGAGATTGATCAGCAGGGTAGTTGTATTTGTTGGACAAAAACACCCCCGGTAATAATAAAAACAACTCAATGTGTCGAGTGCCTTTGTATGTGTGTGTGTGTGTGTGTGTGTGCGTGTGTATTTGAGATTGGCTATTATAAAACAGGACTCTCACTCACTCAGTTACACACAATGGTATGACATCACCAGGGACACACAAGAGTTTCTCCAAACAAGACACCAAAATAGACTACGACGATTCTCTGTCTCTCTCCCTCCCTCTGGTAAAATCTCTCTGTCCCTTTCTTTACCCGTTTTTATTTTCATTTTTATTTAAAAAAAAAATCAATTCATGTATTTGGCTGCTTTTCCCCTGTTCTCCTTCTGCCCTCCTGTTTTCGCAATTCAACAAATGTGCCCACATTTCAGTGTTTCACAAAAAGTCCCTCACACTTTTCCTGTGTATGTAAATGATTGTGATCCAACTGTAACCCCAGGAGATAAAAATAAAAAGTCTGAATGTTTTCTAGCTGTTTTTTCAGAAGAAAAAGCATGGGAAAACATGTCTCTCATTATCACATCATTGTAGTGGCAGAAAAACAGGCATGCTAATGTCGTACTCACTGTAAACATGAGCTGGCATCCTCCCAGTATGTAATCCAGAAAAGTGTAGTCGTGTGCAATCTAGAATCACAGAACAAAGTAAGAAAACAGTTCAGGAAAATAGCTACAGCCAGCAAAACAATAGGAGGATATTGATCCATTGAGGAAAAAATCAGAGTGTCAGAATGTTGAAAATTGTATATGATCAATCAATCTAATCAATTAAATTATTAAATCAGAAAAAAAATACAGACTTTTGTTTTGTATTTAATTTAAGATACAGTGTCTGGTCCACTTTGGCCTTTGAAAGCATTTTTTATTGACTAATTCTTACACCACAGTCAATGTAGTAAACAACCTAACTAAACACAGCACATTGTAAAAATGAAAACATTTTTCATAAGCAGAACCCTAAAATCTTTTTTAAAATGACAAAACAGACCATGTTTTTTCTGATTCAAGGTACCACCAATGGAGCACCAATTATTATCATGTTTGAACATAATTTCCACACCAATTACAACGAATATTTAGCATGGATTTTACTGTCATTAGTCTAATCCCTGCTGGCAGCCAACAACTATAATTACTGTATTAGCAGGTTTGTGCATGTGCTGGATGTGTATGTGTGTGTACATGTCTGTACAAAGGCTTGAACATGATTGTGCGCATGAAAAGAAGAAGGAAAGGAAGGAAAAGAATCAATTAGGGAAGCTTGTCATCATATGCACACAGCTTTAATGTCATTCCAATAGGCATCTGAAGACTCAATGTTCCAGCTTAATGTGTCCTCTGTGGGGCTCAAAGCTGCCGCACTAATTAGTTATTCAGAGAGTGTTATGAACGCCCAGTTAGAAGTGTGTCAGCTGATCAAAACCACAATGGTTTAATCAAATGTTTCATTGAGTCAAGTGTAAGATGAGTCATTATGAGGTGACAAGCCATGAGGAGAGACTGAATGTCTCATGTTTACAGCCATAAAAGTTATTTTTGTTCTTCTAGCACAGAATTTTAATGAATTTAACTTATTGTAATTAAAATGTATATTCACCTTTACCAAACAACAATGATCTTTGAAGTAGCTTAAACCAGAATTAAGTGATATCTTTGATATTAACAGTCAATCAAGAACTGAAACAATTAGTCAATTAATCAACTAACAGCAACTATTTCAATAATCCAATTTGCCTCTCTCTGTTTTATATCACTGTAAACCAAATCTGATCAAACAAAATTTTTCACAATTTTCAAACACAGACAAGACAAATAAACAATTAATCAATAATAGCTGCCCAGTTACTGTAACTAGCAGTAGTGACAATGTTTGCTACAGGTCTGATGGTGCTGATTGAAACTCCACAGAAAAGGAATTGAGAATTGAGCAGCATCCTACATGCACAATCCACTGTCGCACCAGTTTCACTTGTAGTTTATAGATGTATACCATCTCCCAACAACCCATAATCAGATTCAAAAACATGTTCAACTATAATAATAATAATAACAATAATAAAACAATAAAAATATTGAAGTTAATGAAATTTAAAGGGACAGTTCACTCAGAATTAAAAATATATAAAAGTATAATGTACGGGGCAACTACTTTCTTTCTACTAGAAAGAAAGTAGTTCCCATATATCGGAAAGAAGGTAGACCTCTACAGCTGATATCGCAGAAACTCTGCAACTCACACAAAAAAAATCTAGGACTTTTACTTTAAGAGTTTTTAAAGCTGGGCAGTTTATTTTTAGTGTCACTGGCAATAATACGGTAATATTAATAATAACCCTAAGAAGAATGTCATTCAAGTGGTCTGAGAGAAAACTAGACTTCTGTTCCTCCACTCTGTTTTCGGGCTTTATAAGATTTAGCCCAGGAGACTTTGGCCAATCGCAAGTCAGTAAGATAGTTGATTGTTGAGTCACATTTCCAAAACGTCGGTATTTCACAGCCTAGGAAAATCAACCGTCTTCAAGCCAGTAAACCAAAGCATGAATAACTGGCGGTCTGGGAATAAGACTCAGCACTGAACAATCTTTCTCCAGAATCATTACTGTACCTTTTATACTCTCTAAGGCCTTTTTGAGGGCCTGTAAACAAAACTTCAAAAGTACAGATACCCTGTGTCAGTAAGTAAGTTTTTGCCATCAAGTTACCAAAAAAAACGTTTTGCAGCTTTATGATGTACAGGTGAGGTTTGTTGAGCATGACGAAATATGCTTCTAAATCAGAGAAACTAGTTAGCATTTTAAACCACTGGCCACTGGTATTGTGTTTTCTTTAATTTATTCTATAGAATGACACCAGTTCTTTCCTTATTGTAACCTTAATAAAGAGTAGGTGGACAATGTGCTTTGTGTCTATGTGCCAGGCTAATTACAGCCAAATATTGAGGTCCCAACCATCATTATTATCTACAGTGGTCACATTTTAGACACAACCAAAGATGACGATTGTGAAGAAAACATAGATGCTGCTGGAAAAATGGCAAGACCAACACACCATCCATCCATCCATCCATCCATCCATCCATCCATCCATCCATCCATCCATCCATCCATCCATCCATCCATCCATCCATCCATCCATCCATCCATCCATCCATCTAGCCAGCAAGCCAGCCTCACCTTACATAACTTGAGAATGATAATTCCAGAGTTTTTATAATTCTTCTTTTTCTTCTGTTTTTTGGGGTTGATGCAGTCAAACTCCACCTGAAGAGATAGAAAGACAACAGCAGAGATCACAAAGATGACAAGTATCAGTATCAGAAGAGAGGAAATTGAGAAAAAAAATTATGAAGGAGGGGGGAAAAAATGGGAAAAGTAGAGATGCATGAGTAGAGTAGCGGTGAGCTGGGGGGAAATGAGCAGACGTCTGAGAGACTGTGACTTGGATCTGCATATATGCCACACACCGCCTACAGTAACTACACTTGACAGTCAAACTTGCAGACATATCATAAGCTAACTATTTTATAGTGGTGTAGTTTGCAGTTTTTAGTGGTTCTCACACAAATACTGTTCATTAAAAATGCTATGAATTAATTTTATGTAATGAACATGAAGATGTAAGTCTTTCATAACGCAACTCACACAAACACACATTAGACAGAAATGTGTTTGATCAAAAGGGACATTTGAGACATGCATACACATGCACGCACACACACACACACACACAACACAGACTCAGCCGGTGATTCATATGACAGGTAGCTCTAAATGCCTTGTCGTGTTACTAGGGCTCAGCTAAAGGCTGTTTTACATCTCAAAAGCGCCTCTCATTTTCTCATCCTTCTTTTCACACTCTGTCTCTCTCTCTCTCTCCATCCCCCATCTCTCCATCCTGCCGCCGTCTTTTTTTGCTTGTTATTTTGTGTTTCCCCCCCACAACATTACCACACATGAAGGGACTCAGTGGGAGAACAAGTCATGAGGCTGCTTTGGCACACACACGCAGTTTCACAAATGAACACACACACACATTTGCTCATACACAGATGCACACGCAAACACACACAGAGCTACTAATGAATGAACGGTGTTCTGATCCCTGCATCCTTACATCTTTGGCAGACTAGAAATGCAAAAGTGAAAAGAATAAATCTCAGTAGTATTCAGTCATTAGCAGCTCAGTCTTAAGACCCAACCAGTCCTCAGTGGCCATAATGTGTGAAAAATACAGCAATACAAATCTATGCATGATTATTCTGGCTTCATTGTTGATAGATGCCACCGAATGCATTTAAACTGCAAATTAGCCAGTACGGGGCAGAGTTGTTGCCAATTCAGTATGCCTAAAAGATAAAAGTTACTTTGTGCAGGATAAGATAAATGCCATTTAGATTTTAAAAATTTTAGTATTTCATACCAGTTACCTTCTGTTGCAAAATGATTGAGCAGTTGAGGTGTAACACCTCATATATCTTTATCAATAATATTAATAAAGATATATGAGGTTAGAGCTAACATTCAGGAAAGCCATAATCAACAATATAATTAACAAATATGTGTGTGTACATATATATCAAATATGTTTTACCTCTACTGAGTTCTGGGCTTCACTCATCTTGGCAACCGTGGTTTGAAACTCTCCTATGAAGTCATGGCCTCCATCATTATCATAGTCATAACACAGGACCTGTCATTGTGTAGAACACATCACATCATGCCATTAGCTTTTCCATGACGTGGTTAGCTTGTGTAGCTTCCTCTTGGAGACTCAAGTGGTTATTTCTCTGGTACTTTTACCCGCTTTACACTTCTCCATACTTGTCACACAGGCACAAATGATCGTCCTAAACACTCTCTATTTCAAAATGTTAACTTTTATGAAATGTGTATATTTTAAATGGACAGTAACACTTTTTAAACTTGGACACAAAGACACTGTTGCAAGTCCCAGGGTTGTGATAACACAGCATCGAAACAACATGACCAAATGACTTTGATTCAATGGTAACCAGTGCATAATCACGCAGTGTCCTGTCTTTTCCACTGGCAATCTGCAATGGTAACATTTTATGATGCAGAAATTTCCCCCATTACCAGTTTTGTGACATATGGAACTCTAAGTACTAACCTTGATGTTTCTGTCCACATCTCCATTGCAGAGGGAAATGAGCGGCACAGTGAAGGGTTTCCACGCGGGATCTAAAGTGTTCTTTATGACCTGAAGTCACAGACAGAAATTGTCACATCGGCAGATATATAATGCACTTGTAGCCACAGTAGAATTACTTAAACTTGGGGCTGCAATCTGTTTCATCCAGCCCCCTACACTTACTGTTTAAGTTACAGTGTATGACCTTCTGTAAGACCTGATTTTGCTGACGATGACAGCTCATGGTTGACAATAATGACAGTTAGATGAAGGTGCTTTTAATCCCCACCGATGACTCACCTCTGTCCTGTGCACTAACATCCATTTGCCGTCTTCACCCTGTTTGTGAAACTCCAGGTAGGGGTCTGACTTCCCAAAGAAGTCCTGTGCAGAACAGAGAGAATTTGTTGTGAAGTCTTTTTGAGGATGAATCCTGTTTTATCCTAATACTTCCTCTCCTCCTCTAAACTGCAACACATGTATCACAATTTTACTAATGCTTATAGTAAATTAATTTACAGTGTCAAAAAAAAACATTGCACCATATTAAATTGAGAAGTCTTTAATTTGTTTAATTAACATATTTATTAAAAGATACTCCAAGCTCCTGCAATTGCTGCTTTGTGTGTATTCCTGGTGGTTTAAGCACCGGCTGCACAGCAAGCACACATCAGTATTAGTTCAAATTACAATTCAAGCTGTGCTGTTTCTGACCCACTGTCATTCTTCCCTTTACCGTATACCAGCAAAATAAACTCTTGTAAAAATAAATAAAAAATTCATGATTTTCATTTCCAAGTATCAGTGTAGCTGACAGCCCATTAGTTGGCAGACAAAGGTGAAGGGTGTGAAAACATTTACTGTAAATGTTGTCTGTGTGGGCTTTGCTTGTGTGTCCTAAAGCAGTATGTGTTGCTCTAATGCACTCTGAGCATGTGTGTGTGCTTGCATTTGCATCCTGTGTGTGTGTGTGAGTGTGTGGGTCTAACTACCTACCTTCTTATCCAGTTTTCGCCCACTCAGGGTCAAAGTGATGATTCTGTTGTCAGACAGCTCCTGAGCTGTTATCTAAAATAACATTACAACACAACATTAGCTGCAATGAAAATAGTGGCAACTATTAACATTTACATCAACATCAGCAGGAAGACCAGCAACAGCAACCAGACCTCTATAACAATAACGGCAGCAGCCTCAGTATCATCTTCATCATTATCATCATCGTCAACAACAGTAGAAAATAAGCCATTATAGTAAACAGCAACGTTACTGTGTGTATTTGTGTGTGTCAACAGGAGAGGCAGAAAAAAAGAGAGTTTAAGATACAGAGAGCAAGAGTTCCTGATTCAGTACAGTACTGATTCTTACCATAATGGATCCTTTGCCAGCTGGCTTCCCATTTGCTAAGATTAACGGTCTGTGAAGTTTCTTATTGGACACAATCTAGTGGACAATATAAGAGAGAAACACAAGACAGGAATCATTTAGAAACAGATCAGTCAAAACACAAAGAAATACAAGTTTGAACCACGGAACATCTTTATTGTTTCCTTTTTTACTCTAAAATATAGTCTGAACTTAGTTCAGACACTCTGGTTTAATTTCAAAGTTAACCAGTCCCCACACTAACTTCTTTTCAGCTATTCATCATACATGTTTAAGCTCCGCCTCCATTATTTAGTAATTAAACTTCCCCACTACACCAGAATTGGGAATGTGTTTGTGTGGTTTGACATTTGCTGTTTCTGATCAACCTTGGGTCTACATTTTAGCAAATATCTGACCAATTTTATATCATTTTCAGTGGAAGAATGGCAGAGCTGGACACCCCATTTACACCTGGCATTAAAATGTGATCTGTATCTGGATACGTAAGATAAGGAAAACCTCATGTTAATAAATGCTACCATGATCGGAATGTGATCAGATCTGCGAAACCACATCTGGAGGTATTCTGGCTTGCATTGTTCTTAGGTAGGTGTAAATGCAATCTGTACAATAATCTGGATAAGGTGTCTGGATACAAATCACATTTAATACCAGGTGTAAACTGGGCGTTTGTTCTACAGCAGTCTGCTAATTATCCCATATAGGTCTGGGATCAGCTGGTCATCTACGATTTTAATAGTCATGGAGAGAGGTCAGAATGTGTTGGTATTTGTGTTTTATTACAATATCATCTTATAGGAAGCTGTCTGAGACTCAACTGGTTAGTTACAAGTTCAGTTTTCCATGGCTTATTGATTTATAACAAGTAAACTACTCAAAATTATACAAAATATGTACTGCAATACATAGTTGGGTGAAGAGATATATAATAATCCATAATTATAAAAGAGCTTCCAGACCAACAAAACACAAATCAGCAGATTTGTGGCAACTGCAAATAATGTTTATAATTTAAGTCATTAACACTAATCCGCAACACTGTACTGATAAGTTAAGCATCATTGTTCTTGCAATTTTTCATCATACAAACATCAAGCTCATGTATTGCTGCAACACAAAGTAAGCTAGTTGAGCTAGATGTAAGCTAGTTAATGCCATAGGTAACTTTACACCAAAGATGTTTTTTGTTTTTTTTAAACTGATATCTGTGGTGGATGTGGCGTTGTCATGTCACGTGACCTCCTCCAAATTGTGAACAGGGTCTTCCCAACCTTGAGAAAGCTATATAAACTGAATTAGGACAGAGACTTTTGGCTTGAGTTTACTTTACGCAGTAATAGCACGGAACAAAAATGGGCAAGAAACACGAGGTCAATACCTTTTATGGCAACTTATACAGTACTCCATCATCCTATTTAATACAGAACCAAGTTTGGACTAAAGAGGAGAAATAATTTCATACCACTCCCAGTGTACAAATGAATTCTCCCAGGAAGTCATGTTCGTAGAGCTGCGTGGCACACTTGTCTTCGTCGAACATTGCAAAGCGAAGCTTCTGGATCTCCTCAAAGTGGTAGTCCACCTGAAATTTCACTCCAAACACTGGATTCAAGTTGTTCACAGCTGTCTCAGTGCGGCCAAGCTAAGAGACAAGAAACAAGAAGAGAAAAAGACTTTCAGAATAAAAATAACTGTGGCTGTAGCTATGCAATGGAACTGTGGAACAGTGAGGTTTTATTGATAACTCACTGTATAGTGGTCACTCAGCACTGGGCAGTAATTTATTACGGTAATGTTATTACTTTTCCCAGTAATAAATACTTTAAGGCATTCAAATTTCCAAAACAGTAATTATATTACAGTTACTAATCCAAGTAACTCTGTGTCACTTAGTTACCTTTTGACCTAGGTAGGCTATCTTTTGATGATGTGTATGTGCCGCAGGTCAGGACAGGCTAGCCAAAGCTGCTAGCCAAAAAGCTTAATGAAGGATGGAGGATGAGGGAAAGGGAGAAAGGCATACCTTCGACAGGTGGAAGTATTATTATTACTTTGAGTCTGTTTGGCTCCTCGAGAAAGAATATGCAGCGATAGAAGCTACTTTGAAGGCCACACTCAGAGAGGCAGACTTTGTTTCCACCACAGCCGATATCTGGATGGCTAACAATATAACTGTTGTCAGTTTAACAGTTCACTGGATCAGTGGTTCAACTTAAGGCCACAAACAAGACATGAAAGTAATAAAGTAATACAACAAGTAACATAACTAATTCCTTTTAATGCCAAGTAATAAGTAAAGTAATATTATTACTTTTTAAAGAAGTAATAAGTAAAAAGTAACTTATTACACTTTCTGAGTAACTCGCCCAACACTGGTCACTAATAAGAATGAGTTTTTCAGTTTTAACTTTTAACATCAACCTACACAGGAACTGCGTATAAGAATGAGTCATTTAATTAAATCTGTAAAGTATATATCAAATTGTTTACGTTTACATGCCCACCAGTCTTATGCTGGTTGTGATCACACTTAAGACACATAACTGAAACAATCAATTCAGTATTTGTAGGCACCTTATTACTAAAACACAGCTGCTCTCAGTGTTCTTCCCTAACTTTAATACTGTAGTTCTCCATCAAAGCCAGAGAAAGAACACTGTGAAAAGTGGCTGTACTTTTCACATTACATCCATGCACTGCAGTATTTTCAGCAACATAAATGCTAAACCATAATGACCAGCTTCCTTACTTTGTCTGTCTTGCCATAGGTGCTGGGCAGGTAATGCTCAGCAGGTTGCCTGCTGCCTCTGGAAGCACTTTGGTGAGCGTGCACTATTATGAGACTGACCCAAATGCTAAATGTACTCTAAAACCAAAACAAAGAGCTGAAAAGGCCAAAAGGCTCACTAAAGTTGCAGAGTTGTCTGACTTTAAGCACTGATGTCTCACATTATATTTGTCATTTGATTCAATGTTAAAATGAAAAGAAAAATTTGCAATTAATGTAGCGACACCTGCAAGCTAGTCCAGACAGTCAACTCGACCCAATCCCACATGACACGCCTCACACCCTGTAGTACATATCAAATGCACCCTTCCAATCTGATGGTATATTTGAACTGCTAAAACTTCCCATCCCTCCCTCTGCCTGCCAATGTCATTGCTGCCTGTTCATTCAGCCCCACCACCACCCCAGCAACCACCTGCAGGCTCCGACCGGGGGTCCAAGATATTTGTTCATCACTCCTCAATATCTCTATGTAAACATTATCTATGAGGAGTGATGAAGTTGGAGCCTAGAGGCAAATCTCTAACTATGTTCTGCTGCTGCAATAAACACTCTTAAACGTGAGTTGCCTGACTGAATTATAGATGTTAACATTTAACCCTAAACTTAATTTTCTTCATTTTCAACTACTTCTTCCAGGTCTGTCCAACTATGAGGTATTACAAGTGGTTAAGTCTCATCACCCCAAAAAATAGCCTGGACAGCACACAGACATATTAGAGTGCGTGGGTGCATGTAAGAGCACTGAAAGTCGAGTTATTTGCTCTGGATCCTCAAAACCAGGGGCTTGGATGACCAATACTCACTGGCCATGCTACTCTCAAGTGTGACTCACTCAGAACACACTGCATAGTGTGTTTATCCCCCATTAGATGAGGTCACTATATGCCACTTTTGAATCAGAGTGAATATAAAGGGCATTTTTAAATGGTCAGTGGACTGATACATTGGAGATGGCTGCCATGAAATGTCAACAGCCTCGTACTAAATTACATCTGACCTTCTGCTAATTCACAGGCATTAAATAAAGCACTTTACTTTGCTTATTGTCATATTATCACGGTGGTTATAAAATATAATGTGGTGTTTCAGAGTTAGGACATAAGTGTTGCTAAATTTAGGTGAGCTGCTTCAAAGTAGTTCACACAGAGTTGGTGATGACTCCCACACCTACTGGTCCTTTTTATCCACACATAGAGGTGTGGCACTAAGGATGGCAATGTTAGCTGGTCAGTTGGTTGATTGGTCTACAATGATGGTCCAGCCCAAAATATTTCCAAAATTACCAGATTGATTGCCATGGAATCTTGTACAGACACTTGTTGTTCCAAGAGGTTGAATCTTATTGCTGCTATTGTCCTGACTTTTCCTTTAGAGCCACAACAAGGTTAACATTTGTGCTATAAAAGTGACACATCTTGTAAATTAGTGGATGGATTGCCATGAAATCTGGTACAGACATTCACACATTTGTAATTATTGTGGTGAATCCCTGACTTTTAATTTAGTGTCATTACCAGGGGCAGCAGGGGCAGCAGTAGCTTAGTCCGTAAGGGCTTGGATTAGGGACTAGAAGCTTGCCTGTTCAGTTTCAAAAAACAGTACGGAGTGTGGACTGACAGCTTGCGGAGGTGCCAGTTCACTTCCTGGGAACTGTCAAGGTGCCCTTGAGCAAGGCACCAAACCCACCAGTCACTCTGAGCATCTGATTCTGGACAGCATCCATCATTCTACCACCTCTCCCACAAATTGCATGTGCATGTTTCTATATGGGCCTAAACATGTGTGAAACAATTAACAATGGAGCAAATAAAAATCAATTTCACCCAAGAGGATTAATAAAGTACATTCTTCTTCTGAATTCACTTAGTCCAAAACTTTGGTTTCTGACCAAATATCTGGAAAACCTATTAGATTCACATCAGCCGCAGTTGTTCTTTACGTTTACTGCTAATGAGCAATTCTTACTAGGCTAACATACTAATCTAAGATAGTTAATAATGTAAACATACTAATGCTAATGCACTAATGCAATGGTAACATGCTGATGATTAACATCAGTATTAGTATTGTTGCTGTGAGCATGTTAGAATGCTGACCGTAGCATTAGCTAGTTGAAAGCACCAATGTGCTTAAGAACAGCTTCTTCCGGTACAGACAGACTGTAAATTCTAATTCTTGTTCAGTTATTTAGTATGTTATGTAAAGTGTCTTTCTGTATCTGGAAAACCACTCTATGAATAAAATATGTTATAATAAAAATGTATTATTATTGTTTTATATTACTCATTTAGGGAGAGGGGAAATTTAATGTCATTCTCTAAATATCTGCATTCAGATAATTGACACCTGTTTTGCTTGTTTCAAGTTGTGTTTGTTTTATGACCAAAACTAACATGCAAAGATTGTGAACATGGTAAACATTTTACCTGCTGAACATTTTTTTCCATGCATTATCTCTTTAATTTCTTCTATTGTAGAACTGGACTGTTTGCACTGGGTCAGAGTGGAAAATATATATCACTTTTTCGATTGATCTGTTGGTACCAAGGCAGATGATCTCTACTGTTGTTTGACATGATTCAGTGTTTTCAGTGTCCTTTGAGTATACTATCAAATAAGTACGTATACAGACTCGAAAATGTACCTTTTACATGCCATTATGAATGCTTTTCTCCAAAATATCTTAAATTATTCTGGCTGTAAACACTGTTATTACTAAAGAACTGAAAAGAGACTGCAGACCTATTTCAGAGGGAAAAGGGTTGTAACTTTAGCTTGCTAACAGTGCTTACAGTACTTATCCATCTGTCCGGTGCATGGGAAGAGAGCAGAGAAGAATTGCAGCACTTTGTGGCTTAAAAACTGATATTACTGGGGCATCATGGCAGCCCGGCAGGCTGAAGTGCATCTCTCATATTTGTGCTGCTGTGGATTTGAACCTGGCTGACCGGCTCTGGAAATGAATCAGACCCTTGTAGCACTTCATCCTCTCAGGGCTGCCAACTTTCCAGTTTAGTTTGGAGTGAGATTCGGTATGGGTGAAGGCAGTGCATTTTATGATTACGCTGTCTATGACATTTCCCACCACCATTACCCATCATCACTTCTCAACCCCCAGGAATTTCGTTTGGAGTTCAGCAGCCAAATTCACAAGTTTGGAGCATTTCTAGATAAAAAGCCAAGTTAATAATCATGGTCAATGATGAATAAGCATCGTTGATATCGGCATACTTGCCAACCTCCAGCCTAAATCAGGAGACCAAACCTAAATAGAGTATCCAGGGATCATCCTCCAGAAAATCACCCAGCCGTGATCTGTGACAACATCTGACTCACACACAAACACATACAGTCACTTACTTGTATTATATTCATGGGGCTCTGTCATTGACAAAATGAATTCCATAGCTCCTTATCCTAACCTGATCCATCACAACTAAATGCCTAACTCTAACCCCTATCCTAATCTAAACCTAATTCTAACCCTAACCCTAAAACCAAGTCATAACCCTCAAGGAGCTCATTCAGCTTGTGGGGTCCAGCATTTTGGAGGCACAAAGCTGGTCAGACCCAACACTTATAGTGGGCTTGCAGTATTTAGACCTTACGAATGTAGTTAACCAAGCAAACACACACACACACACACACACACACACACACACATACACACATACACAAACAACTGGCTATTAGCAGGCTATTTATTAGCACTATCACAGGCCTATGTAAATATATCAAAGGATATCATTGAGTTGTGTTCACATGCATTGTTAAATGATTCCAGGGGCATGTATAGACATTTGAACCACCTGAGCCTGAGCCCTAAAAAGAGAAAGTGATTCATGTGCAAAGTTTGGGAAATTAATTAATTAGCCTATAGTATAATGAATACTCTCACCTGCATTAAATTAAAGCCAGTGTGTCAGTCCTAAAAAGTGGCATGAGAAAGTGACTAATGTAAAAGCACATGTAATACTAGATACAGCACTACACATAAGTAAACATTATTTAATTGAAAAATTATGATGGGCTTGATCATCATGTGATTTGCTGTGTGAATAGGAGATTGAGAGAGGAGAACACACCTGGAGCTAATCCTACTACTGAACCCATCAGCCTAATTTTTTTGTATGCATTCATGACTGTATGCTGAAGAACCTTTGTGATTCATTATTTTTGAAAGACCCTCTTATGGCTCCACACCAGCAACAGCCATGGCCAGAGGTATTGCAGTATGTTTTTGGATCATTTCATTCTTGTGAAGACAATATCTGGTCGTCCCCGCCCCCTCAGTTTTGTCATGAACTTGAAAAGCCAATTGGTAGGTAGGGTCACCTTCCTTGTGTCCAAGTCTGCTGCAACTATGTTCTCTACACGCCTACCTTGTTCTCCTCCTGTGTTGTTTTTCTTCCTGTTCTTCTTCTGTGATCTCGTGAGAAAGTTTCAGAGTGACAGAGACACAGAGCGTCCCCCTAACCACTCTCACTCCTACCCGCCTGCCTGCATGGCGCGAGAGGAGAGAGAGAGATGTTGCCAGTTACAAATTTGTATTTTTCTGCGTGAGAAAACGAACGTGGAGTGAGAGCACGTGAAAAGTTTTAATTGCATGAGTCTCATGATCAATGCTTGAGAGTCGGACTCAGGAACCCTGTCCTCTTTCTGCCATCCTTTTTTATATGTCTATATTTACTATCAGATTTACAGGTGTTTTGCTCTGTGATACAAATGATGCAATAATAATAATATAACCAGCTGGATGCAACAATAGCTTGTTACAGGTGTTTTCCCAGGCCTGTTTTCCCAAGCACACAATTTCCCAGTGTTTATAGGTGTTTGTATTGGTGTTTGACTTCTTTAAGACCTGATAGGGTTTGTAATCCGATTGCCCAAAACTATGAAATTGATGAGATTTTCACAGTATTAATTCACAATGTTTGTCTGTCTGAAAGGAATTCTGTGACCATCTATGGTAAATGTGTGTGTGACTTAGAACTGAGTGTGCACTTGGGGATTTAAAAAAAAAATCTTAATGACCAATATAAATATAATGATCTAGACAGGGAGAGAAAAGAGTGAGACACCACAGCCAAACAACTCAATGCTAAGTGGCTGAATCAATGAGACAAGCCCAAGTGGTTTCAAAGACTCAGACATCAGAGAAGTTGCTGTTAAAAAGGAATCACTTGAACAAACCTGCAGCACCTGGGTAAATTGCAATGCAACAACCTTTAAACATACATTTCACATATTATGGCCTTGTTATGTTATGGCATGTTAGCAAACAGTTGCTCATTTACATATCAAGTAGATAAGAAGCAACATTAACATTTTTTGGAGTCCTGTTTGCGTCCACCCAATTAATCATGTCCAGGACTCACTCTCCCTTTGGTCTGGTTCATTTTCAACCATCCCTAGAGAGAAGTCTCTGTCCCTTTAGCAGCTAATAACTAACACTAACTTTGTCTGCTTTTGACGGTCTTGTCATTCAGCAAACTTTCTAGGTGCTCTGTTTAAATGCATTTAATAAAGCAGAAATGTCATTGAAAACATGGCTTAGTATCACATAAAATTATCCTGCAAATGATGTTATATGGCTACAAAAGACTGCACTTTACAGTAACACACTGCTTAAGATGTGATTTTAAACCCCAGTGATTTTGGCATCACCTTGAATGTGAGTTTTCACTTGCAGTGTTACAGACATATATCTGTGTCCATGACACGTGCTGAGGGATTTGGAGTTTGGAGAGAAAAAAAATCAAAGGACTTTAGAAAATAGCCCAAGTAGTCAGCTAACTGGGCGCCAAGTCATTTACATAGCTGAGATCCATATTTCTGTAGAACTATTATGTTCTTTAAAGCCTCTCTAACACCCGTTTTAGCTTCTATCACATTTTTTCCATCACTGTTTCCTTCATTCACCACTTGCTCAGCGTCACTTCTGTCGCTCATTCACGTTCTCACCTCCATCTCTCTTCTTCTTCTCAACCCTTTTTTCAAATTTTCCCCACACCCTCCATTTCCCTCCACCCTTTTCTCATCTCCTTCTCCCACACCTCCTCTCACACTCTTTCCCTTTTTCTCCCTTTCTTCCTGATGGAGCCAGTTGCTTCTCACACCTCTATCTCTAAAGCAGACAGACAGACAGTGAGAGAGAGACAGTGAGGGGAAGGCTGGTGACAGATATGAGAAAGACAATCAGAGGAAAGAGAAAACAAAGCTAACAGGAGGGGATCACAGAAAGTGAGAAAGCCGGGGTGCGAGAGAAACAGCAAGCTGTGGATAATATCCGAGAAAAGGTTTGGGCCTCATTTCGCCTCCTCCATCATTCCCTCACTCCAGGAGCACTAAGCTTTTGTTTCCCTTCCCGTTGCCATAGGAACCGTTGGCAATTTCGCATTGAAGCCACATGCCCTGCTGACCGACAGCTAGCTACAACCCAAGGCACTCGCCTACACACACAGGCACACGCGCGCACACATACACCAAAGCCAGCTTGCCCTGTTGACCAGCTGTTCGCTACAAAAAAGCCTTGAGGCAGCTGCCTACACACACACCAAAACTTCATCACCATGCTCTTCTTGAGCATCTTCAATTTAATGCTCCTGTTTTTCTTTTTCTTCATGATGAAAATTCTGTACATCATACATTCATATTACATGTTTTTTATAGAATTAAAGCAAGGCAGAAAGCACTGCAAACAATAAAAACAGAACACAATGTACAAAATGCCTGGACACAATCAATGATAGACGCAGGACTATTATATGTATATGTATTATCTGTATATATTTTTATGTATAAATTCTATAATCAAGGATCATGTGATTCTAACAACGATTGCGCTGACTTATTTCACAAATCCTGGTTTTGATCGTCATCTTCTGCTTCAAATTATCCTGTGCTGTGTGCTGTCAGGACTGCAGCCTGTCCCAGCACATGCTGAAGGTGGGCTACACCCTTGATAGTTTGCTAGTCCATCACAGGCCTAAAGCAGCAGTCACACCACAAAGTGACATTCACCCAGCCATGCAAAATAGGAAGCTTTGTGACATAGTGACTACTGGCAGACCTAGTTGGTGAACTGCTATAGTTCATTGGTTCCCAACCTGGGATCCAGGCCCCTCTTAGGGGGGCACCAGATATCACAGGAGGCCCCCAAGACTTTGTCTGATGTGAGGTCCTCAAAATCAGATTTGTACATGTCAACAAAAATCACAATTTAAAGGTTCATACACCTTTTCCAAAATCAAATTCAAGCACTTTTCAAGCATTTAAGCTTTTCCAGCACCTTACAGCTGTGGTAAGTGACATATTTACATACAAAATGATTATTTCACCCTTCATCAAATTACATCAGATGTTATTGTGCCAAAATGTCAAAATGCGTCACCTGTCTGTAAGTAGACGTGGCTTCCCATTAGGGTTGCACATTTTGTGTATTTTCCTTAGTTGAAAATGCTAACAATTGATTAGTTATGAATCACTGATAATTAATAAGATATAAAACACACAGTTTTCCTCTTTTTTTCTAATTTTCTCAAGCTTAATTTTAAGTTTCTTTACCCAATTAACAGCTGGCTAGACAAAACAATGTCAAATGAGGTGCAACAAATGCCATTCCTAGACTATTGATTATCAATTAATACATGTTTAATCAGT
>JAJHUR010138125.1:43357-70443 GCA_027495735.1 Lutjanus campechanus
ATGTATTATCTGTATATATTTTTATGTATAAATTCTATAATCAAGGATCATGTGATTCTAACAACGATTGCGCTGACTTATTTCACAAATCCTGGTTTTGATCGTCATCTTCTGCTTCAAATTATCCTGTGCTGTGTGCTGTCAGGACTGCAGCCTGTCCCAGCACATGCTGAAGGTGGGCTACACCCTTGATAGTTTGCTAGTCCATCACAGGCCTAAAGCAGCAGTCACACCACAAAGTGACATTCACCCAGCCATGCAAAATAGGAAGCTTTGTGACATAGTGACTACTGGCAGACCTAGTTGGTGAACTGCTATAGTTCATTGGTTCCCAAACTGGGATCCAGGCCCCTCTTAGGGGGGCACCAGATATCACAGGAGGCCCCCAAGACTTTGTCTGATGTGAGGTCCTCAAAATCAGATTTGTACATGTCAACAAAAATCACAATTTAAAGGTTCATACACCTTTTCCAAAATCAAATTCAAGCACTTTTCAAGCATTTAAGCTTTTCCAGCACCTTACAGCTGTGGTAAGTGACATATTTACATACAAAATGATTATTTCACCCTTCATCAAATTACATCAGATGTTATTGTGCCAAAATGTGTCACCTGTCTGTAAGTAGATGTGGCTTCCCATTAGGGTTGCACATTTTGTGTATTTTCCTTAGTTGAAAATGCTAACAATTGATTAGTTATGAATCACTGATAATTAATAAGATATAAAACACACAGTTTTTCTCTTTTTTTCTAATTTTCTCAAGCTTAATTTTAAGTTTCTTTACCCAATTAAATGCTGGCTAGACAAAACAATGTCAAATGAGGTGCAACAAATGCCATTCCTAGACTATTGATTATCAATTAATACATGTTTAATCAGTTAAATTCTTATTGGCAATTAATCAATTCATAATTAATCATAAACTTCCTATAGAATCTGGCTCAGCAAATATCTGACTTATTTTATTCTTTTTCTAAAAAGTTAACTAGCTAATTTAACTAAGTTTATCCAAAATCCAAATACTTTTAAAACCTTGAAAACACTACATTAAAAATTCAAAGTATTTTCAAGGTTTTCTGAGCCCTCAGCTTCCCTTAGATACAAGCAAGGGGGATCCAAGGAAAAAAGGTTGGGAACCACTGCTGTAGTTGATGGCCTAAACGCTAACAAAGCATTAGTCATTATTTTCTCTTTACTGTTCTATTGTCTCCAAAGACATTTTGTTCACTATTGTGAACCATTATATTCAATAAAAGGTTACTGAAGAGGAAAAATGAAGCTTTCTGAGCAAATGAGGTTGCTAACAGTCAGTTACCCATCTTGGCTGAGCTTATTCGGCTTCTAATTTCAATGTCACCAGTGTAGGCCTACTTATGAAACTCGGCAGCCCTAATAGTGCCTGTAACGAAGTCTACAGAGCCAGACCAACACTGGAAGAACGCTCTGAAATGTTGTAACATCCTACTGGGCTCAGCATGCTGGGGCTCATGCCAGATGGTCAAGACATCACGAGCTTGGACTGGTTCACAAGCTATATACTGTTTGTGAAGTAACATACACAACAAACAAAATCCTCTAGTCTTTTTCTTTGCTGAAAGAGTCAGTATGGTGGACATAACCTTGAAGGCACATCAAATATATAAGTGCAAGTATAATGTAGTGCAAGTATATTACATTATTCTTGGTATACTTATACTTCCATCCTCCCTTTAAGGCTTTTAAGGCTCCCTTTTATCCTCTTCTCTCACTGGAGTTGAAACACACAGCATGGAGAAGCACCAGAAATGGGTTTGACTTATGATCCAAACACTAATATATTATTTCTGTGTTCAGGCTTTTCTCCCCCATCTGCCATTTTCATCCTCTGCTGATTTCTCTCCATTTTCCACCTGTTTTATGAAGACAAAACATGCTATTCCTTACTCTAGTATCTCCTTCTCCACCTCACCTTCTACCCATTTTTCTTCTATCCCATCATCCCTCCATCCTTACCTCCACCCAGTTTCCATCCACTTCATGGAAGAGAACACAGAATGGGTCAGACTTGGAGGCTACATCTCGGTCCAGCAGGCTGGTGGCAGTGACAGAAAGCTCTACCCGAGTGACGCAGTGCTGAGGTGCGACACTGCGTGTCTGGCCCTCAGTGGCCGAGCCTAGAGTGTAGGCCATGGTCTGAGGTCACAACTAATTGCCCTGGAGGAAAGAAACACAGAGAAATAAGTAGAGTCAATAGTTTCATACATGCCCACACACCATCCCACACTGGCTGTTTCTTGGCTGACTGCGGGTGCCTCTGGATATTTTAATAGTGTAATTACACATTTTGAACATTTGGACAACTTATTAGTACTGGTGGCTTAAACTAGAGCAAGGAATAGACAACAAAATATAATATGGTTAACTGATAAAACTAGTAGCAAAGCCAAGCAAGGTGTACTCTACTGTGAATATGATCAATACATATATTTAAAAACACAGACTAAGTCCACAGTCATGCTAGCAGCTCCGAGGCTGTACTTGACACAGTGGTGCTTTGAGCTAAATCCATGTTTAGCAGGTACAATATATATTATGTTCAACATCTTAGTTTTGTGCGTTAGCATGTCATCTACTTTGTCATAAGTTGATTAATTGTTTTTTCTATAAAGTCTTGGATACAAACAATGCCAATGCCAATGTCCTAGAGCACATGGTGACGAACCCCAAAATATTCAATTTACTATCATGTTAGACCAAGAAAAAGTGGAAATTCTCACATTTGACAACCTGGAACCAGGGTCTATTTTTATTTTTTTTATTTATTTATTTTGTCAACAGGCCAAACAGCTACTAAGTATTCAAATTTTGCCAACCGTAAACCTGGAAAACAGTTTTTTCTTGAAAAATGACTTGAAATGATTTATCAGTTAATTCCCTTTCAATCAACTGATCAATTAATGGATTAATCGGTGCAGCTCTATATTGGACATATTTAAAAAATTTGACCTGATGATTCCGTGAAATGAATTTAGAAGTCAAGGAATCACCATAGTTGGTACAATTCATCCCAAAAAGAGCATGAATATCTGTACCAGATTCCAGTTGTTGACACATTTCACTCTAAAAACTAAAATTTTTTAAATTTGGGATGGTTTTTTAAAATTTTTACTAAAATATCAACCTATAGTATAATATAATTGGGGATGTTAATGATTAATTATTAATCCATTGATAACTGTTAATAATTTAACTGATTAAAAATACATTAACCAATAATGTATGTTTTGTGTACCATTTCTCCAGGGCTCATGGGTTTTCTCATGGTTTGGTTTGATCTGCCTTGGTAATGACAGTTATTGCATCCCATTTGATATTGTTTTGTTTGGTGGCACTATTTGCTGATTAAGAACACGTTGACATTTTATTATCTACATATTTTAATTGTTTAAATAAAACTGAAGACATGCATTTTATCATTAATCGTTAATGATTAAATGATTATTGATTATTGTTGATGTTTTCAGCTATTGATTAATGAACATGCACAAAATTAAAAATCAAAATAACATATAGAGTAAAAGCCAGGCGATCACCAAAGTCACTAGGATACATTGTTTGGGAACCAAGAATGTACAGAATGAAGTTGTATTTCATCCAGTACACCAATGCAGAAATTTACCACCGTACAACTGAGAACTAGTACTAGACAAGTTGACAAGTCATGGGATCTTAATATCACAAACCATGACAAAATATTTTGGTAACAAGTGATCGGCGAGGGGCCTCCTTAATAATTGGTCAGTATCAGCCCCAAGTATCTGCCAACCACTGACGTCATGAACATTGAATGAATAAATACATCGCTATAATTTGAAGACAGGAGGTACACCTAATCTGTGAAATGAACTGTACTGAAGGTTGACACACAGGTTACACATAGAGCCAATAGATGATGTCATTGTCCATCACCATGCCTGAGAGTCATTGTACACTGACACCTCTATCAACATAGCATCATGATTTAAAAGTGCCTTAGAACAGATATATGGGTTTCTTATAATTGCACCTTGCTTCTGATTTACTTGAGGGGAAACAGCATAAAGTACTACCCAATTTGTAATTACTATCCAACATTCATAGATATAAAAAATATAAAATAAAGTATGTAAAATTGATATCAATGATATTATTATCCATCGTGATGTTTCACTATGTACACTGCCATATGCTAATCCTGTAGACATCGCCCAACTCTAGTTGGCTGGTGTCCAGGATAACATGCAGTTTCTCATTAGGGGTCTTGTGTAATTCTAACACGTAAAGGAACAAGTGTGTCTTACACTGACAGCCAACAAAATCATAAATTACAAGCAAGACCTCGGCAGAAAGGAAATAAGATGTTAGCAGCATTCTGGGTGTCCATGACTGCTGCTATACAGAGTGTGTATTTCCTTACAGAAATGATTAGTTTAGGTAGATTATAACAAAATAATATTGCAAAAGAGTTTGAAATTTGTTGAATTTAGGCAGAATCTAAGTGTTTACATGTAGCCTATAACAAACAAGTAAAAAGTACACAAGTAAGTACTTACAAATAATCAATAAATCATGATTAAAATATGTCGTGTGGTTTTACAGCCCTAAAGAGCTCAGTTTTATTAGACTAATGATTCTGTTTCACTGGAAATACTCACAGATGAAGAATTAAACAAAGGCATTAACACAGAGAGAAAGTGAGGCCTTAACAATGCAGGATGACCCATGTTTAGGTCATGGTAGCCCAGTATTGTCCAGTATTAAACATTACAAAGTCCACACACACACACACACACACACACACATACAGTGCCCTGAGCCCAGATCAAACCCACCGCAAAACCTCCAAAATCGAGATACCTCAAAGAAGTGGAAAAAGTCCCCACATATACCAGGAAACACTTTTTGGGTGTGATAAAAAGTACATGTCTGAACAAGCTGTTAATATGTTGTTCACATTACTAACTTGTGTCACATCTGAAATAATTCCCTAGATGCTCTGAGGACCAATATAAACAGCACAGTACCTTGTGTCTATAAAGGTGGTTTTGTTCTCAGAGCGGCAAGCTAAAAGGATGCTGTCTGTTGCTAGGATACTAATGTGTCATAACCAGCGTGCTCCTCCCGTTCTGCTCCTGTGATGTCACACTGGTAGTGGTGATGTACTGAAAATACCAGTGTAATATTTTCATTCATTTACCCAGTCATTCAGAGGTAAAGAAAAGCTTGTTTTGACTGACTGAAACACTTTTACTCAATCATTCATTGTTCATGGATGATGAATGGATGACATAAGAAACCTACATTGCCTTTATCCATGATGAGCTCATAAAAATTAAAGATTACCACTAACTGACACTACATACACAATTCATACATGATGTTACAATGCACTACGACAGGTGTTAAAGCAGGATATCATGTAAAATGTGCTTTTAATTGCCATTTGATCAATAGAGCAGACATCAGGAGAGAAAAAAATATATTTCTACTGCTCAAGTGGTCATTGCAATTTTTCTCTGGTATATTTTCCATCATGTGTTTAGTTTGATCAGGCAGAAACACAAACAAGGGATGTTGCCCAACTTTCAAGGCTGCAGGCATAAAAAACATTATTTAAACGGTAATCCAAAAGCTACTGATGCCATAAACTGCTGTACTATCTCTCCTGAAAATAATTCACTGCAGCTGCAAAAAACTGGATCTACCCCTAAGGCCATATCACCTCCATTTTAGCGTGCCATTGTGTAAAGACCATTCACACTTTGTGTGTAGCAGAGCAGAGCAGCACTATATGTTTACGTGCATTACAGGTACACACGGGCAGGTTTATACAAAAAACAGCCAAACCACATTATGGAAGCCTTGTCCAGATCTCTGGTTGTATAAACCCTGCAAATCCACACCTGAGTCACCTCTGTGCAAGAGGTCAGAGCAGAGACAGAGAGGGCAGGTTAAGTGTGACTGACTGACGTGCAGAGCAGCATGGAGGCTGTTTCATACTTGTTAACAGCAGAGTGAGCTCTGCTATTAAGTCTAATTTTTCAGTCATTTCTATTGGACACATTGTCATAGTCAAAGTGGCCAATAGAAACGAACGACTGTAGACAGTAATTACAAATAGAGATAGTCCAGATAGTCCAAAATAGAAACTCTATATTTCATACATGCATACACAAACGCACTTCCGTATGCTTTCTTTGATATTGACCCTGCATGCACGGGGTTCAAAATGTCACATTCTTCAAACATCTGTGTTTTCTCCGTATTTCACCTCTCTAACCAGAAGACTGACCGCACGCTTTGGTTGTAGTCATTTTGACATATGAGCCCCCTCAGTACCCTCTTAACAGCCAACACCACACAGCAGCTAACTGTTACATCTCAACAAATGAATGTCAAAGAGGAGCACAATGTGAAAACTGATGTCACACTCACCTCAGTAAATGACGTCCAACTTCTTCGCCGCTTTTCACTTGACAGTTTCTTTAATTACTGCGCACAATGAGGAGAAAAATATCCCCTAAAGCTTTTCTTCTACCAAAGAGTGGAAACTGAAGTTACTGTTGACATTTTCATCCCGAGTATCCTGAAAGGCGCAACAGTGTGCGGACGTAAATCATCCTCGTAGCCACCTGGATTCTGCTCTCTCCGCTCAGAGCCACTGATGTACGGCGTTCAATCAAGCTACCCGGGTTAGTTTATGAGCGGAAGTACTGCGAGTTTACCTACAAAATAAAAGCGTCACTGTCAAGCAAATGCAAAGCGCTTCCGTCCGAAGTGTTTGATTTATAAAACAAAAACCAAAAACATCCAGATATAGTTTTCGTAACACTGGTACACTTGACAGTCATGTATGCATACTTTGTGTGACCGTCGTACCTTCTCCTACTTATATTCTAACAGCTGTATTCTTACAGCAGCGTATATGTGATATTAATATAAGATTCTAAAATCTAACATGTATAATATGGAAAATGTATTGTTACCCTGGCACTCTCTTGTGGTTAATACAGGTATCACGACCCATGTTCATAACTTTACAACACCTTGTCAGTGGTCGAAGAAGGGTTAACGTATTTTAACATATTGTAAACTTGTAACATCAATAATAAATCTACTAGTTACATTAAGATGTACTTAAAGTAACAAAAGCTGAAGACTTTATTATATAGGAGAATTAACCCTCTCCGTGTTATAGTATGAATTATTATAGATTATTATTATGTTGATTAAGCTAAGAAGAAGAAAGTACTTAGTATTAATCACTAACTGGGGATATTCAGTGTTCACAGTTGTTATACATAAAGGCCCAAAATACACACACATGCACAGACACACACCAGAGCTTTAGACATATATTTGTTAATTTAATTGGTGAATGAGTAACTGTTGGACAGTTTTATCCATAAGAATGGATTATAAACTGATAATATTTGTATGTAAATTATTTTAACCTAAAAATAGCTAGTAATTATGTCTGCCAAATACATGTAGTAGAAAACAACGTGCAACATTAAGTAAAAATGAAAAGAAGTAGAGAGTGGTATAAAAATGGACATAATCAAGCAGAGTAAAAGTACTTTAAATTGCATAGTACTTGAGTAGATGTTCTTTTCACATGGGCATTAGGAAAACAACTTGATAATACTGGTGGAACTATTGTCCAATGACAATGATGAGGACAAACAGTATTAATAGGGTCTTAGATTCAGTCATGAAACATCAGGATTAATGTGGGTAATGTTATGTCTTATAAATGTGCATCTGTGAATCCTCAATACAGGAAAGATGGAGCAACTGCACCACATTTGCACCACCAGTTTTAACCACAAGGGAGTGCCAGGTATACATAAACGAATGAGTCCGGCAACTGTGTTTTCAGGCTCAGCTGTCATTTCATCTCCTCTTCTTGGTAGTGATGAGGGTGAAATAAGAGTGGGTTATAAAATACACACAAGGTTATACTGGCATGTCATCTTAACTGAACAGCAAAATTTGTAATAATTATTATGATGATGTGCAACACAAACATGGGAAGTGTTAAATTTTTGACTTTGAGCATGATTTATCTATTACTATTGAAACAAGGCTACATTGTCATGTGCAACAGTTTCAGTAGCTTTTGATACTGTGTGTATGTGACTTTATTCTACTTCTATTCATCACCACTACAAGAGGAAGCAGACAAAGAGCATGTTAAAAGTGAACAGTAAATGTGATATCCCTAAATTATTCTGTATGGAAATTTTGTTTGTTTTGAGGGAGTAAGGGAATTAAAACTACATTTAGAGGCAAGTAGTTAAAGAAAAGACCCAAAACTCAAGGTAGTCATTTATTCTCAAATGACATCTCAGTGCAAGTCAGAATGAAACAATGTCAAAGACAGAGGCAATATTTCAAGTGAGAATTCAAACCTCAACTTGAACAAAAAACTTAAAAAGCTGAACAATAAGAAAAACACACAGAACATCTCTGTGCTAATTAAAATACAAAGTCTTTGTAGAAATTATAAAGAAACTGAATGAACTGGAAAAGCTTTAAAAACAAAAACAAAACAGAGGAACAGGAGAGGAAATAGAGTGCATTTGCTTCAGAAATTTGTGCATTATTAAAACATTATCATCACTATTATCAACCTTATCAGTGCAACAAGAAAATAGAGAGATGACCACGGTGAACCTCCAATCTATACCAATCTCAGTGTGTGGTGTTTCCCCACTTCTGTAATAAAATACACGTCAATCTAATTATTATCTATAATTTACTTATGTAAAAATTTGACACTCATTTAGAATTAGAACTAAATAAATAATTTAAAAAGACCTGATAAATTCTCGTCATGACAACAGCAGAAATAAATACGCAAACTGGATAGAGACCACAACCTAAAATGAGCAAATAGCAGAGAGGTTTCTCCCTCTCAGCTCTTCCTTTACTGCGAGTTTGTGATTTGTTGTGTTTTCACTCATGTGGCCTCCAATAATTGTTAATACTTTACAGTGCAAAGTGCCTCAGTGTATCGCCTGCATACATACAGTAATTCTTTTCATTACAGGAAACCTTATTTAAAACCAAGGAATCCTTCACATTATGGCCTCTGGCGTCACGGTGGTTTCGGCTGGCGAAAAGCGTGCTGTCTGTTTGTCATCTTGAAAATAAAGAAATATGTCTCAAATTACTATTTTGTTTCTTAAGTGTCTTATTTAATCAAATCTATTTCCATGTGTTGGTTACTAGTAAGCTGCTGAGAACTATATCAGTTAAAATAAATATGTGAATATGTGATATATTCCTACCATATGAATCGTAATTTTATTCTAGATTTAATTAGCTTACTGTACTTCTTGTGCTTATCCAACTTTATCTTAGCTTTAATTCATATAGTAACACATTCTGTTACTGATCGTAAACAGTAAGATGTTTCTCATGTATTATCAGTATAATATACTGTACAAACAGCCGTCTGTGTGTCCTGTTCAGAAGCTTTAAAGATTACAGAGAAGAGACGTGTATGCCAGGTGTACATCACAGGTGGTGATGCAGTAGTTAAAGCTCAACACTCAGGCACAGTATTTGTAAGACACCCTCGTCAGGATCGCCAAACCCGGCGCGGACCACTGAAAAAGGGACACTGTCAGCTGATTATGCCAGTTCACCATCATGACACTAGGGGCCAAAAAGTGCATAGTTATACATAAATATGCTCAAAATGTTCTTTTCTTAAAAATAATATCTTTGAGACATTCATCTGTACTTAATTACATTGCCTTGCAAACAGCTCTTAGGATTTAAAGGAATCAAGACACTTTAGACAAATACCAAAATGGGTGAGAACTCGTTTTTTTTATATACAAACACTATTTACATCTAAATGAGTTCCCTCCCATAGTGGACCACATAGTGGTCTTTTACCCTTTCATACGCCAGCAACTGTAGTCATCCAATACATAACTGATTAAGGGCTTTTAAACACAAAATGTTATATGGAGATATTAATTGCTGCAGGGAAAATCTTTTCATTTTTGTCTACAGTACAACTTTACTGAGTGATTTCCCTCTGCTGATTCTGAAGAACTAGAATATTATTTCTAACTGCCACCATCCAGAAATACATTTCACATTAGGTGGATGAGAAATTCAGCCTCCTGTCCTTCAGCCTGAGCCTCTCAGCTTCACTGACAGAGACTTGGTTCCTCCACAGTCTGAAAAGAACAGTGGTGGGAGATGTAATATTTTCAATGTTTATATATATATTTTAAAGATCCAAATATAGAAGACATGAGATATAAAATAGGCATTACAATTATAAATTACAAACTGACAAAGTATTCAGTATGCTATCAGCAGATAGTGAAGCGAGAAACAAGATCGACAGTCTTACCATGCCTGAGAGACACTATGACAGCAAGTTTACCTGATGAGCTTCAGAGCAGGACATGACTGTAAGGCTTGAACCAAGGCCTCCACTCCAGTGACACTCACACTGTTTGATTCCAGACTGGGAGAAAGAAACACATACAGACATACTGTGTTTTAAGTGTGATAGTCTTGAACAAGAAGTCAACTAAAGAAGGAACTCAATTAAAACTAAATCTTAAAGAGCACATTTTACTGATTGCAGTAGAGAACCTAAACAAAGTTACTTTTGATTCAAATGCAGTGGTAGATGAAGAATACAGACAAGTTGTGTATTGAAAATATTACTTCAGTAAAAGTGTGTGAATATAATTAGGAAAATGTACTTGAAATATCATTAAATATCAATATTATATAAATATTCATATTATATTGAAGTAAAAGTCCTTTCAATTCAGATAAAAGTCACTTGTGACTGGCTGTGGTGGAGCTCATTCCAAACTATTTTGTATATCGGACTGCAACTCCTGATCATTTCCATTATGGATTAATCTGCTGATTATTTTCTACACATTCAACTGATTGTTTGGAATGTGAAAATTCTGAAAATAGTAAGAATGCCATCACAATTATCCAGAGCCCAAAGTGACACTTCACAGTGTTTTTTAATTATTATTTTTATGTCCAACCAATAGTACAAACCTCAAAAATATTAAAAATCAATTAAAATTATTAAGAGGAAAAACAGCAAATTTTCACTTTTCTGGAGCCAAGAAATGTTTTGCATTTCTGCACTATTTTGTTTATCAAAACAGTTGCCAATTGGTTTTCTGTGTAATCGACTCATCGATTGTTTCAGATGAACTTGTAGAAACTGTTGGCTAATTAATAACAAAACATCAAATTTTATATGACTCTTCACAAGTTTTGTTTTCAAAAATCTTAAATTGTAAAACTGTCAAATAATTGTTGTGGAGTAAAAAGTACAATATTTCCCTTTGAAACGTAGTGGTTTGAAAAGAAAAGAGTCAAGTAAAGGACCTGTACTGAAGTACAGTACGTGAATAAAAGTACTGGTTATATCCACCACTGCCAAAATTAACAAATATGAAATAAATAGTATAGTTATACCTTAAAGCAACACATGAAATCATACTCAAAGATAAAAAATGAAAACGCAGAGTGTGATTGTGTCTATGTGTGTTGACAAACTCACTCTATTCTGGTCAGCTTCTGACAGAGAGGCATAACTCTGGCCAACTCCTTTGCCACTTCATCACCACAATTATTCCACCCCAGACTAGAGACAGACAGACAGGGTTGTATAGTATTATGAAACAAACAATTCCTCTTAATATTTATGGCTGACAAACCTCACATTAGAAATCAGAAGTGCAAGAGGACTATGTTCATATATTTTAACTTCTACATGCACAGTTCCATGTTAATACCGCAAAACTGTACATAGCACACTTATGTTTACCAAGCAATAATATTGTATTGTAATGATTGTTTTAAAGATTATTTAGTCACAATTTTATACCATTTAAAATGATTTATATCATTTTTCATCTTACCCCACATCTTGTATGAGGGGACAGTGGGCCAGACTGGCAGCTACAGGACAGAGCGCTGGATTCCCAACAGAGGTCAGTCTGACAACAAGAGAAGAAACAGGGACTCATTATTTATTATGAAATGAATAATCAGTAAATCTAGTTATCCATCAGAGAGCTCCAGAGTCTTACTGAATCCTGGTGAGGTTCTTCA
Source organism: Lutjanus campechanus (assembly GCA_027495735.1). Lineage (NCBI taxonomy): Eukaryota > Metazoa > Chordata > Actinopteri > Lutjaniformes > Lutjanidae > Lutjanus > Lutjanus campechanus. The sequence continues at coordinate 55,503 of JAJHUR010138125.1, forward strand.
TGCACATTATTGCTTTGGACAGACTCACTGACCCTTCATGTCCAATCTGGTTTTCTGAAATACTAGAAAAGACACACATATGTGTAAAGCACATACACCTCAGGACAAGTCTCACAAATGTAATACATGTCAATAAGAAATTTGAATGTGTGCATGACTTACTCCAACACAGTGAGCTGTGTCAGCGATGGCAGAACAAGAGCCATCCTGGCAGCAGTGAGATCACCCAGAATGTTACTAGACACACTGGAAGACAGCACAAACAGATGTTTTAATCCTGTGCTTTCATTTGTATTCTTTCAGCAAAGTACACAGGCTACAATTAACATAACAATAACAAATAATACAAAATCAATACAGTTCTTTTGGTAAGCTATGCTTTTCCAAGAAAAGAATACACTTGTGAAGTCTTCTACATGTAGTGAAAAAGTCATATAGTTGAAAACAGGGTTCTATGTACATCGTCCAGCCGTATGCAGCTGAAACAGATGCCTCTCAGAATCGAGGACGGCAAACTTCCAAGGGAAAAACAGGGACTGATTGATTTGCAGCCTTTTTTCAATTTTCCAGAGCTTCAATGACACCGTAGAGCTGTGGTCAGTCTGCTCATAATATTTAGCAACAGTTTTCATGTTTTTTATTGCAGTTTTGTGTTCAGAAATGTAAATCTTTCAACCTATTTTAGTTTGTCCAACTCAAACAAGACCACAGGGACATTTCAGCTTGTAGAAAACGTGGATTTTATGGTTTATTATTTCCCAGTATGTGGATGTATTTGGTGTCTGAGTACAGCCAGGACACAGTATTGGTGGTTGGTAGCTTTCTAGTGTTAGAATGAACCCGTCTGTTTGTTTCCTCTAACTTACATTTGCTAGATGCAGTAGAAGTACTTTCTGTACATTTGTCTGGCATTTGGACAGTGGCTGTGGCAGCTGACACCCTTGGATCCATCATCTGATAGATCTGAAATCCTCTTCAACTTGTTATCCAATGACAATTGTCCACAAGCTCTGGGCTGATTATATGTGTGTGTTTGTCTCATGTCTTTGCTCATTTATACTCTGATGAAGACACGGAAGTGTCAAAAGGCTGAAAATCAATCACTGAGCTCCAGTCACATATCACTTCTTTAGTCATGTGTACAATCAGTGCAAACATAAATGAATATATGACAGATTTTTACATTTTAAAAGGTGCTTCATTGATAAAAAATGTCATCATGTCCTTACTGTAGCTCTTCCAGGCGACTACAGCAGCTCAAAGCCTCCAGTAGCTTGTCTCCTGATTGGTCGCTGATAAGGTTTTTGGGAAGACTGGAAGACCGATACACATACACACAGATAACATTTTCTATGAGGCAGCATGCATAGCTATTTGCCACAGTGAATATGTTGATATTACCAATGGGTGGCACTAAAGTCAGAAATGATCACATTCTGCACTTACTGGCTGTAGATAAGATAATAAGATAGATAAAACTTTATTGATCCCACACTTGTTACAGCAGCTCAAGAATCAAACATAAAGGAAAAGAGTGATTGAGTAATAAAATTGAAATAAAAGCTATATACACTACGTGCATCTTTCAATCAAAACCCATACAGATGTGACCAAGAGAAAACAAATTGTCCTGTATATTGGTTAACTGCACAAAGGCTGGGTTGCATATGATACAGGATTTATCAGGACCCATGAAGAAATTTGCAGCCACAAGACACTGTACAACATATTCAATACAGCATGTAATGAATAAGTAATTACAGCAACACCATCATGTAATGAATGCCAGAAGACTTGAGGCTGTCAGTCCCACACTTAGAAAGGAAGAACCCACTGCCAAATAGAAACAGCTGTTCCCCATAAAGAAGGTGCTGACAGTCTAATAAAATGGCCAGTATTTTTTGAGCGATTGTCACTTTACATAAGTACCACGCAGTGGACAAGTCTATGATATATAGGTACAATAAAACAGCAGATGATTTTATCAGTTAAAACATTGAGAAAAAGAAAGGGTAGTTATTTTTTTTTTATTGAGGAATAAATTACTTTTATCATGGCCTGTCTAATAGATAACTGCAGCTTGAGTAGTTCACACAAGACACAAAGCAATGTTTAAAAGCAATTTCATTTGAATGAATAAAATAAGGAAATTCACGGTAAGATACTTGACATACAACATGGGTATCCGTTTTGGATAATGGGCACATTAATAATAGCTTTTTGATAAAGGACCATACAGTATTGAAAATGCCTATCATAGGGTTCATCTACCATTCCCCCCCCCCCAACAGGACCTTCCTGCCTACCTGATCTTCCTGAGCTCCGCCCAGGCAGGAAGGACTCTGGTCAGCTGCTCTGTTCCTCTATCAGCCATCCTCCAGCCCTCCAACCTGAAACAACACATCCAACATCACTGATGACAACCTTTCTTTTACTGTGTGACAGAATAAAATTAAGTTTATGGGCAGCAAACTTTATGTATGTGTGAAAAACTCACTCTATCTCCTCCATTCGTGTGAGTCCCTCCATAGCAGCTAAGAGATCCAACACACCATTTGCTCCTGATTGTCCCATCACTGTGGCGATCTTATTTAGCCTGACAGACACACACATTGCACACAGGATCAAATGCACTGTTCAACCAAGCAATCACACCCCCTGTGAAACTGTTACATTGTGTCCAATCTAGGAGTGGATATCCATTAAGTGAGGGGAAAAATTTGACATCTCATGTGAAGAGCATTTATATCAATGTAAATATGATATGTATTTACATACTGCATAAACAGCAGTGACATTTGCTCCAACCTCACCACCCATCAGTGAAGTAATACTTTACAGCTTAGCACTATGAGAAAACAGGCAACAGTTGGGGAGGTATTTATGATAAGCTTCATGTGGAGCTGCTGACATGCTGGTATGACGAGCTGCAGCCACAGTGGCTGTAATGTGAGCAGTAAAGCAGCCGTTTTGGCAGCTGCAGTGTCAGCAAATGCACGATATCATAAATAGATCAGATTATTAGAGTGGTGTTAGATGTATGTGAGTAAACAGAGTTGCTCCAACTCATGCAATTAAACGTTAAGACGCCTGCTTGAAATAGTTTTACAGGCTTAGCTCCGTGTAGTAAATGAATGCTTACAGTAGGACTACAGTAAATCAGGCAACATCATATTTTAATATCCTTTAAGATCACTTGGAAAGGTCAACGGCATGCTGTTATGTGCATTTGTAAACACAGAAACACTTCCTCTGTAGTGGATACAGCTCATGTTGAGACATGAATGTTGTCATGAATATGGGTGGTTGGCACTGCAGATGGAAACATGGACACTATTTTAACACTGATATTTCAAATACTATGGATAACAAGCAAGTAGTAGAAACAGCAGTAGTATGGTGGGAATTTGACAAATTTACTTAACATTTTATGTTAATACTGTTATTTTCATTTATCTTATCTCATTTATCATTTATCTATCTTGTCTAGTTGTATTTAAATTTCTTTTGTACGAGTCTATCTTTAACTATTTATTTTATCATTATTTTTCTTCCCTCTGTCTGATGTTGATCAGTGATTGTGTTGTTGGGTTTTGATATGATGTATTTTTGTCTTGTTGAAATGTTAAATTAAATAAGTTTTTTATAACGAGTTTAATCTATATAAACTATTGTTATGTCTTATGACAATAACTCTTAAATGGGGTTGTATCAAGTTCTTATTCCAGACTGTGCTTCTTACTTGAGACTGCGTGTAGAGTTGATATTCCTTAATGATTGTGCCAGACAGACCGCACTCTCCTCATTCACCTGAAAAGAGTCCAAACTTGGGGTGCACACAGGAACACACACACACACACACACACTTAGAGCGTCAAGACATTATGGTAGCCAGTCTATTTGTATACAGACATTTTTGCACACATGTTCATTTATATGCATACATGTGTGTCTTACCACAGGCCTTCCAGACCGACACACACTCCCAGTGCTCTGATGAACTGCAGCCCTCCAGCTGCTGACCAGACACAATGAGACAGGCTAGAGAAGACAAAACAAATGTTAGCATTATCTACATTTCATAGACTGCATGTACATGTACATATTCATATATGGAGTTGAGAATAGTGGAGTTGAAAACTGTGAGAATAATTTAACTTCTACAGAAAAATACTATTATGATGAATGTTAAATACTCACCTCAGTGATCTTAGACGGGGCAACACTCTGGCCATAATCTGAGCAGCTGTATCTCCAATCACATGACCTGATAGACTGGGAGAGAGAAAAAGGAAGGTTCCATTTCAATTCATTGACGTAACACAAAAATATTGTGCTGGCTATGAACTAAAATTCAATGTCATGCAGTGCAGGCATCATCATGCATGTCAAGTTACAAAACAAGCCATGAAATACTGGAATTATCTTAACCAGAACCGGCAAGCTGACAAGTCTATACTGTACAGTCTTTGATTTCTTTGATGCTTTTAATAACAGGTTTCTTACAAAAATGTCCAAGCCTTTTTCATCACATCTGAATTATTCATATAACTTGTAAAAAAATAAAGTTTACATAATTCCTTTTTCTTTTTGACAGAATGACAAATATGACAAATGAAAGACAAATATTAAAAGAGTTTTGGTTTACATGAGTGATAATATAGATGAATTAGCAGATTACATTTTTCAAGGAGTATATTCAAATTCAAGCATATCCCTAACCTAAACACTGTGATTACAATTAAGAATTGTCCAAACTTTAGATAGTGTTGGTTTTCTGTTGACTTTACAGCGCAACTTTCTCCAAATCAAAAATAAAAACCTCATAAGTTATATTAATGTACACAAACAAAAATTCAGAAAGAGATAAAAGCTTTGATGAAAATGCTCCAGACAAGTAATAAAATGTGCACATGTCACTCACTTTAAGCACTGAACGGATGTAGCCTGGAGCAGGGCCTCTAAGAGCTTCTCAACCACACAAGTGTTTTTGGAGCCAATACTGCAAAAGATCAAAGCAGATGCTTATCATCCTCCAGCTTTAACACAGGCAGTAGTAAAAGTGTCAAATGTGAAAATAAAAAGCTGTCACCTGAGAGAAGTGAGATTTGGCAACAAGGGCAGAACAGAACAGAGAAACTCAGTTCCCTCTGGACCCAGGCTGTTGTGGGAAAACCTGTGAATAAGGTTAACAAAGATGATTTCACATAGCTTTGTTTCTTCTATTTTGTACAAATATGTCTCCTTTGCCTATCATATTATAAACACAAAACAGAGAGTACTAACTCCAGTTCTTTCAGTAAAGGACACCTCTGGATGACACTCGTCATAGATGCAAGCTGGTGCCCCTCTACTGCACAGTCCACAAGGCTGGAGGGGAGGGGAGGGGAGGGGAGGGGAGGGGAGGAGAGAGGAGAGGAGAGGAGAGGAGAGGAGAGGAGAGGTTTAATTTGTTTCCAAGAGATGCTGTGATAATGGCAAACTAAATGTATATTTTTGCATGGCAAGCTAACATGACATTGTTATTATCCCAGTAGAACAGCGGGACTGTGATAAGGTTGCTGTGTATCAATTAAAGGTTAATTTTACAATGTTTTGAATAGTGCAGTTAAAGGAAAAAGTACCCGATTTTCTCTGTGGCCATTAATGGAGTCTGATTTGCAGAGTCATCACTGAAAACACAAAAACACATTACCATTTAATTAACGTTTATCTTTTATGAGTATTTTAATTGTATGGTTAAGATACTCAAAGACCACCTCCTGACTTATTTTAGGATTTATAAAAATACTTTGCTTTGGATAATAATTTGTCTATATATAAGTATATACTGGCTTCCAAAGTAGTTGTGAACTCACAAAATCCTGATCACACTGTACACGCTTTAAAGCCCTTTAGCAGATGAATGTGACAACAGCCTTTCCACTGTCAGCTTGAAATGTTTTACCTGACTGAAGTCAGTTCTGTGGACTTCATCAAAGACAGGTGCAGCATGGTGGAGTGAACCCTGCAAAGTAGGTATGTGCAGTACTGTTACACATAAAAATAGACATATGATTTGTTGAAAGTTTGAAAATATTGAATATGTGTCACTACAAAGAGAGTATAGTTTTCCTATGTGTGGGCATGTGTGTTCATTTGCATATCTCACTTGATTGTGTGTATGCTGCTGTTGAGGTCCAGACAGCGACACACCAAGCTAACAGCTGCCTCAGATCTGATCCAGCTCTCGTCAATACTGACAAGGGAGAGAGTGTAAAACAGCTCAGTATTTCAACAATATTAATACAGCAGTTGGACACCAGCTCTTTGAGCTATTTGGACAGAAACACAGAGATGATTCCCTCATCTGTGGTGACAGAAACTGGTTTGACAACTCCCTTTCAGAGCCAACAGCACATGCTACAAACACTGAATTCCTTCTCACCTGACAGTGAATCCTCTCTCACTACTCTTCAACAGTTTCACAAAGTCTTCAATCCAATCTGACTGCAGCCAATTGTTCTTGAACCTGTTGACCAACCAGAAAGTAATCATTAATGATTTCTAAATGGCTGAGAAAGGAAAGACAAGATAAACGATGCAATAACTAACGATAGCTTTGTTTTTGTATTCCTACGCATTTTTTAAGTTACCCACTAGTTTTTGAGTTCTGCATACTACATGTATCAACAGAAATCTACTATGAAAGTCACCAAAACTGTTATTATGATTTTTAGATATCAACGTACATATAAAAAAAAAATTTTTCAAGCTTTACAAGCTGAAGTCATTGAGAAGCTTTTCATAGAGTGAGAGCTACAGTATAAAATGGTCTAAAGATGGAGATGTACTTACTCCACTTTGGTCAGGCTGGGACAGATCTTTGCTAATCCGACCAGATGGTGACGCTCCAAACTACAGTCTCTGACGCTGACAGAGAGGCAGAAAAGATGAGAAGGGAGAGAACAAACAAAGGATAACTCAACACATGAGGAAGACGTATATATACTGCCTGAATGCAATGTGCACTGAAACCCTTGAACTACCTCAGTTATTAGACAACTGACAGGGACCTATAACCACCTGTAAACAATGCTAAAAATTCTAAAAACAATGGCTTTGCTTTAACCTTTTGTAGCGTCACTTGTGCCACCATGTAATGATAGCATATAGGAAATTTTAAGCTTGTTTTGGCTGACAGTGAACTTTAACACTTTCTGGCTGTTTTCACAGTATGTCAGTGCTTGCAACTGTAGGAAGAGGAAAGGAACCCTGATGATACCTCTCGTGTAACTTGTTCTGAAAATTCAACTATTGAGGTTTAAACTGTGTAGAAATATATGAAAAAAAATCACAGGAAAATCTAAGTTCAGATCAGGAACACAGCACACACTGTGCTCTGTACTTCGGTGGTAATGTGGTTATCATCAGAAGGTTAAAACTGAAAGCCAATGACATGCTACTACATTATACTTTTGTAAATTTGGATAGTCCTTGTCCTACCTGAGAGCTTTTTCACAACCTTGTTGAGCAAACCAGATGAGACACCTCTCCTCTGCTCCCAAACTACCAGAAGACATCAGAAAGTTCAGTCCACAAACAAAAAGACAAGGATGAATACTTAATTAATTCATACACTTTTTAATGCTTTCAGCAATACATTTAATGGCTTTCCTCTCTTGTTTTCAACATTTCCACTATGTTCAGACTCACCTGACTTCCACACCAGAGACTTGGTCACAGGTACACAGCGTTCTAGCCACATCCAACAGCCCCCGCTGGGTCAGGCTATTGTTGCTCAAACTGTGGAGGGAGACACATTTAAGATAAGAGCAGTGTTACTCTGTATTTAACCCATTTATTATCATATACCCGGAAGAGCTAGAGGAAGTGTCTGGGGAGAGGGAAGTCTGGGTATCCCTGCTCAGACTGCTGCCCCCGCGACCCGGCCCCGGATGAGCGGAAGAAGATGGATGGATTATCATATACTGTGTGTTATGTCAATGTCAGCCATTTTTCAAGACTGCATCTACAAACTGCAAGTGATGTTTGTTGTTGATAAAAAAAAAAAGCCCTTTTCACAGAATATATTTTTACATGACAAAGCAATAAAAGCAGTAAACTAAAAAAAAAAAAAGATAGCTGAATTAAATTTTGCTTTTGGTATTGTCCATGCCTTTGCTTTTTCTATGTAGTTATGTAGTTGTAGTTGTTAAGTAGTTATTGAAGAGCTGTGACAAAGATATTAAGTAAAGCAGAATATATTAGCTGAACAATTAACTTTATAATCAAAGATGACAATAAATATATTATATTAAATTTGGAACAGTAAACTTTGCTGTAAATTAAATCATTATCCATAAAAATAGAAACATATATGCATATGTCAGTCAGGCTGGAATTTGAAGTAAAATGGGCTAAAAAGTAAAAAAAAAAAAACACACTGATACACTTCTCCATGTGCAGCGTTTCATACAAGTAGTTGACACCCGATGATGTTTCTTTACAGTATGTGTATTATTTTGTAAAAGAATCAACTAAATTTCCCCTTTTTTCTACTTTTTTCCCCTGAGGTTTAAGCCTTTAGAAAGAGGAAGAGAGGGGAAAACACTCAGAAAGGGCCCACTGACCAGAACTGAATCAAAGCCACTGCCGAGAACTCAGCCTCTAAAAAGTATTGCTTCCTGTTTGTTTTGTTCTGCCACAACTGAATATAGAACTGAAAATGGCAAATATATATATTTCAAAACATGTGTCTTACTTGACGCAGCTGGTGATTTTAAGCTTTGGCAGAGAGGCCAAAAATCGCCTCACTCCTTCATCATCCAGTTGGTTGCTTGATAAACTGCAGGAAAAAGAAAGGTTGACTCAGCATCAACACAAGTAAGCAGTGGTATGTATAAACAGTACGTGGGTGTGCACTATGTATGAACAAGATTGTGGTTTGTGTGTATGTTTTGAGGTTGCACTTACTCCAAATCAGACAGCTGGGGACTCTGCTGTAGGATCTCAAGCAGTCTTTCCACGTTGTGACTGTTCAAGCTAAAATGAGTTAACCTGTATGCAGTCAGTCAGTCGGTCAGTTAGTCAGTCAGTCAGACACAGATACACAGACCAACATTAGGACTTTAAGTTAGGAAGCATTTGTGTGGTGACTCAAACTGTAAAGTTGTCAGTGTGCATTTTTCTGTCAAACACTAAAATAAAAAGCACAGAAGGAGAATGTGCTATTTACTGTTTGAGAAATTGTAAATTTGCTGCCAAGTAACGTCTTCAGTTGTGGTAGACAGCACTTTCTGCCAGAGTTGGCAGAATTTTCTGATCATTTTCATACTGAATGACAAACACTGGCATACTGATATACTGATATATACAATGAATTGTTTTTAGTTATACCAGTAGAGAGGGCACTCAGAAAAATGTCAATTTCTGATCACAGACCTGCATCTGATGTGTTTCGCTTTCACGCTGTCAAAATGGATGAAGGATTCAGTACGACACCTGAAGAAAAACAGAAAGCAGATAAAATTGCTGCAGTGACGTATTTATCATAATTACTCATATTGAATGTAGCTACCACAGAACAGATAGCGTCAATACAGAAAAAAAAAATCAAACTTTGATTTTCAAATGTGGCATGTTGTTGTCTCGATAGCATCACAGGAAAAGTACCTGAGCTCCACTGATGTGACTCGCTGACTGATAGTCAAACAACTGACCAACATCACTGCTCCAGTTGTGGAGGTGATGCTGTGGCTGACACTGAGAAAGAAAAGGATTTCAAATTCAATGAGAAGGTAATCAAATTGCAGTGGTTACTGCAACTGATAAATAAATACAGGGATCAATATCTTTAAACACATTTCACCCCAAAAACGAACAAAAAAAACATATATTTTTGTTCCAGCCAACTAAGAGGATAACTATCTATTTTTGATCTGGGGATGAAATGCCCCTTTAAGGGTCACGGTTCTAAATGACCTATACTAACTTTGTGCAAAGTTCCTCTGCATGTCAACGTGTTTTAGTGTTGTGAAGCAGACTCAATGCGATTAGAAAAAAAGCTTTTTCCATCAAAAGGCTCAGCACTGACGCCCAGGCAGGCAGTCGTTCATACCTCATTATATTTTCCCTTTCACAATGATGTCACTCATTTTTGGATAGTGCCATCATCTATATATTTTTCCATCATAATGACTAACAATAAATGTCAATAAAATATTACATATTTATACTGCCCATATATTTGCATCATATTTGTGTACAACTCCTCCATCTGGTTATTTTGTAATACTGCCAACCATGATTATTTAATGTTTAATTTTTAATAACAGACAACACGCATGTGTGTACATCTTACTTGAGTCTCTGCAGTGATTTCATCTTTGGCAGAACCTTCAGCAGATTCTCAATGGCCTGTTCTGACAACGAGCTGTGAGACAAACTGTCACAATATAAAAGTATATTAATGTCTACCTGTTTGGTCATAATCCTGAAACACAAATACAATATAAATAAAAAATACTGTGTGGACATAGAATAATTAAACTTACTCTAACTCCAAGTGGGAACGACAGTGGATCAATCTTCTACACAGTGTGGTTACATTAGATGGCAGGAGGCTGCTGTTGTTTATCCTACAGTATAACAGAGGATCCTTTTGTATTTTCTTTTCAAAGTACTGACTGTTTGTATTTTAATGAAGGTTGAAATCAGACGTATGTCAAATGTGTGTTTTTCCTCAAACACGGTATCGGCTTACTGTACCTGAACATCTTCAGCTGCTGTTTGTTGTCACTAAAAAAAAAAAAAAAAGATCAATGAGCTTATTAACTGAGAAATGAAAATGCAGACAGACGTATCCAGATTTGTGGAGGTTTTAACAGATGCAGCTTTTATACCTTCTGTCAGGGCAGAACTTCAGAGTCACCTGCTCCCTGCCGCCATCGCTGTAAAACCAACAGTACGCTATCAGATCTGCGCATCTGCACAATCTGCACCAGTGTCTTCCCAGTCAATTCATCTCTATACATGTTTCTTATTTACTTGTATTTTATAAACAGATTAAAATTGTAACTGTTAAATAGCAGTTATCAGCTGTTGTAACTGGCAGCTCAACACGTTGGAGAAACAGGTGCTCACTGTGTTGCTGCTCTAATAAAATGCCTAAAATGTAAAACAAAGAGTACCCGATGTGAATTTGTGTTAAGTTGTTATGGGAACACAAAGCCTCAGCCAGCATCATCACTCCTTCCATGCTGATCCTATTGTTTCTGGCACTGAAAAACACAAACAAAAACAATAAGCCAGAGGGAAGGACATCATTTAGCTCTAAATAAGCCATTTGTACTGAATAATGCCCCAGGGTAAACAAAGTATCTGCCAGCATTGACACATTTTGTTTGGAACCTGTTTGGTGAGAAAATAACAGCCCTGGCTTTTGCCAACTAACCAAGATTAGATCAGCTCTGTCTAACACAACACAGTCTCATCTCTCAATTAAAACACTTCCTCCTATTTCAGTACAGAAGCCATGACAGAAAATCCTGCTGGCATGTTTACTCATTCTTATTAAATGCACAACATGCAACCTTATAAAAGGATTTTGATATAAAGAACACAGGTTTCACGTTTTAAAATTGTTTTGAGTGTATTATTAATCATGCTGTTATCACTTTGCGCGTTAATCTTACTTGATCTCCTGGATGCTACTCAGACGAGGCAGGACCTCCAACAGTTTCCTCAGACCTTTGTTGCCTAAATTGTTACTGGACAGACTGAAAAGAGACAAAGAGAACACCATGAGTAGAAACCAACTTTGTACATGTGGGATTTTGAACATCAGTGAAGCAGCAAACAGCTATTTGCAATGTAAATATTGTGCTCTGAGCAGAGAATGAAGTCACCCTCCCCTTATATGTGTTGCAGGCCAAGCTTCTCTGTTCTTTGGTTCTGTAGCATATCAGTGCATGTGAGCTACAAGTTGCTAAAGGGCTCCAACTTGCTTGTAGCTGGCATTTTGTCTCCCCAATAGACCCTTTTCACGACACTCATGTTGATATGAAATAGAAGAGCAGCAGTTGGCAGTGGTTCCCAAATTTTTTCTAACATGCCCCCCTTAAGAAACCAAAAAAATTCACATACCCCATCCGACAATTATCATCAATCATTAACAATAACGGGGTGAGCAACTACCATACTAAGATACGGACACGAGGAAGAGTAGCTGTTAGTTTGCAACAGCTAATGGGAACCCAAATAAACAAGAAACAATAGATATAATACAGATACAAGAGAGATCAGCATGATATCATCAGAAAACTCGTTTGTTTATTTTTCTTACATAAATCATATTCATTCAAATTTTTTCACTTTATATTTCTCCCATGGTCATCCACACCACCTCCTGCTGTGACCCCCCCCTCGCCCTTCCCAGGGGGGCCCACCCCCAGTTTGACAACAACTGTAGTAGGGTAAACACAGGTGTTACCAATGATACTAATTCGGGTCCTGTTCCATTTTTAGGGTAGCAGAGCCTTTCCAGTCAGCCAACATGTACAATAGCAGCAACCTGACTCTGTTTGACCTGAATGGAATGGAATCTTAATTAGTATCATTGGCAACACCTGTGTTTACAGGTTTCATGTCAAACTGGCTTTTGTGAAAAAGGTCTATGCACAAATAACTTAACATGATATTTGCCAATGAAGTACAGTGTTGATGCTGGATGATACTGCCTTTAACTTCAGTCATTATCAATAAAAGTCAGTAAAAGTAACTATAAACGAGAGACATATATATTTGTTTTTTTCTGACGCTGATTTCAATAACAGATTTCAGCTACTGGACTGAAGCGTACACTGAATGTCAACAGTGACACTGGTTTAATTTGTAAGGAAAATGACAAGTACGCTCACTAGGAATGTTAGAAGCGTGTGCAGGCAAGATAATCCCCTTTTTATTTGTACTACATGTATGGTGCACACTGATTCTGGTTTTGTCCTGCAGTGAAAGATTCCTGCAGCTCTTCCCCTGCCATGTTTTAGATACACACAATGAATAGAAATGAAGCAGCTGAATTGAGGTAGATGCATTAATGCATAATGGTGACGTTTCTACTCAGGTGACAGAATGGTTTTCCACTGCTGGTAAGCACATAACAAAAGAGGTCAGTAGAGAATAATATCCCAGTCAACAGATTTTAACACATGTAGAAGTCCCTCATGTCGTTGTTGCCATTAGCTTGACAGTTATTTGGGCATCAACTACATATGTACAGTGGTATAGAGTGTAAAGTATATCTTTGGTAGAGATTGTATATTTGAGTTACTAAATGTTAGTAAATGTTTTGTATTTGATGATGTTTTTGTATATCTTACTCCAGCAAAGTGAGATCAGAGATGGTTCCCAAACTCCTCCACACTCTCTCCAAATCAGCAGACAGTAGACCGCAGCAGCTGAGACTGACAGAGGCAACATTTTCATCATCATCATCATCATCATCATCATCATCATCATCATCATCACTATTTATACCAATAGTCAGTAATACAAAGTTAAAAAATAAGGTTCCCTTTCACTTCAAATTTTGTTTTGTTTACGTTATGGCTCGGCATCGGTACTACCTTTAAGGGTATCAACTGAAATAACCCAATACCAAGTAGTATCAATACTTCTACAGTCAAACAATACCTGCATTCAATCCTTTTGGTACCCAGATCGAGAGAACTATTACTATCTAAAATATATATAAATATACTATTTATTACTATTACTATTGGTATGATATAAGCCATTTAACTCATTATAAGCCAATCACCAAAACCAGTCTTCATAAAGACGAACCACTGAAGAAGGGTATTGAACAAAGTACTCCACTGGTATCGGCATTACTTTGATATTGGTAATGGTATTGTAATTTTTTGAATGATACCAAGCCCTACTCCATGTGGATGTTTGTACTTAATACAGTACATACCAGAGAATTTTAGATTGGTCATCCACAGGGTGCTCTCTCCCTCCACAGTACACTATGGACACTTCAACAGGACTTTGTAGTCTGAAACATAAAGAAAATACAGACACAGAACAGTGTTGGCACAACTATTTAAGAATTAACTTAGCAATATATGTTGTATATTATTACTAAACAATATATGAGTATTTGTGACTGCTCCCAGTGTTTCAAAGCAAATCAGAATACAGTAAAATGAAAAAAGAAAACTAGGGTAAGTAATATAATCTGGTTGTTTTACACAGTGATGAGTGTTGTAGAAGAATGATGTGGTGGTCCTGCCTGATGCGAGTAACGATAATCATGCATGTGTTGGTATAGTATGTTTCAAGGTGTGTGCATGTGGGCATTAACAGTATGCAGTCCACATGGTAGGTGGGTTTGTACCGGATATGAAGCTCCATCAATGCAGGACAGTCAGAAAGCAGAGCAGTCAAAACCACCAAACCCTCCACTGAAACGCAGCTGTCATTCAGACTGAAAAGAGAGATCTGAAAGTCAACAATCTGCTGCTGTACAGTTCTCATGGTTGCTTTTTGATTATCTCTTTTGCTCTTGCCTTTTCTTAACCACAAAAACTTAAATCATACATTACATATCTTTTGGGATAGCTAGGTAAAATAAAGCATACCATAAATGGCATATTAGTATAGAATAAGTAGTGCAGTAAAAGCAGAACACATGCGGCTTTATTGTCATTTTTATATCATGTGCTTTGGTATGAATCCAGTCTTACATGATCTTTTTGGTGACACTGAACTTTGGCAAAAACTGAGTCAGCGTCCTCAGAGTTTCCACATCCCACTGGCCTCCAGACAGACTAGAGTGTACAAACACATACAGACACACACACACACATACAAATCTTTATTAATTGATCTGGATGAATATACAATATGTATATTGTATATTAACAATATGATACACAGACAGAGTATCCACTCT